>VWPW01021479.1:260575-272560 GCA_013389825.1 Crypturellus undulatus
GCGGGCGGCGCAGGGTCCCGGCCGCCCCCCGGCCACGGTGAGGGGCGGCGCGGGGAGCAGCGCAGCCCCTCGCCCCAGCGCTGCGCTCTGCGCAGGGCTCTCGGCACCCATCTCTGCCCGCACCGAGCTGAGCTCTGACGTGATTAGTCACTCCGCGCTGTGAGTCACTCATTTAGCATTTGCTGCTTCCTTCCTCGTGCGACTTTTATTTTTTTTCCTCTCTCCCTCTTCTTTGCCACAGTCACTGCCCCTCGCTCCAAGGGCAGCGCTGCTGCCCCTTCCCCACAGGTGCCCCGCGCCGTGATTCGTGCCCCCGGTGGCACAGGGACGTGCCAGCGGCGCACACAGCGGGGAGCCCCCGTGGCAGGGCTGGTTTCCCCTGCTCCATGAGGTAATGCTGATTGCCGCGGTCTGCGCTGCTCTTCTCTGATTTCTGGGAGCACCGGATCTCAAAAGCTCTGGCATCGGGTCTGTTCTCCATCCTGCCCTTTCAGCAGAGCGTTACAGGGAGGGCATCAGCACTAGCTGTAACTGCAGCTGCGAGTGCTGCTTGTTTAACAGCACTGCAAGGTGGCTGCGGGAACAAGGTCCCCAAATCCAGACCTTGTCCATACAAGCAGCCACATCACCCCAAACCGACCACGCACCATCCTTAAAACAGGCTGGATTTTTATTGGTCCCCGTTGGAAAACTGCTCAGAGTTGGTGCAGCCAGAGCTGCACGTGAGGCGGGACAAACAGGGAGATATCTGAAAGTCACGCGTGGACTGGGATGATGAGACGATGCAATGAAAGGAAAAGATGATTTTGGAAGTGGTTTGAATAAACAAACCTGAGTCACAATGGTCCCAGGTAGCACTAGGGGTGCCCTGTGAGAGCCGGAGAGCGGCTGCATCGGCGCCTCTGCATGCGCTTGCGCCCAGGGCACCCCGGAGCACGGAATGGGACCCATCAGGGACAGCGTCAGGCCCCCAGGGAACCACCTCAGCTGGTCTCTCCCCGTACGGAGACTCCCCGGGAATGTCAGTTCCCACGTTAACGGCAGTAACACTGTTTTTGACTGGAAAGCATTCTATTTATCTGAAGTGCTTCAAGTGGACCCTGACATGCAGAGATGGAGATGCCGCTGGGCTGATTGAGAGTGAGGACTGCTGTCCCTGTGCTGATGCTAACAAAGGTCTCATGCAGATTAGTTCAATCACCTCATCACCTCATTCAAAAGAATGTAGCACGCAGCAAAATCCTCCCCCGAATTAAAAAAAAATAAAAAAAATAGAATTGTGAAGTAGGTCTTTCTGACAAGAAAAAATTTCACACATTCCCAGAGACACAGCAGGTGCTGGGCAGCCTCCGCTGTGTGCTGCAGTGTTTGACCTATCTTCAGGTTTGTCTATGTTATTATTTTTTAGCAATACTGTGTTGTAAAGGAGTAGCAGTAACAATAATACCAAGAGAAGATTACTTTTGGCCCCAAAATAAGACCAGCAAAGAAGAAGTACATGTTTACAGCCTTGCTCTGCCCAAGTCCCCAGCCAACTTTGTGAATCTGCAACCCGACAGGGATCGTTAAGCAGTAACATAACTAAACTAAGAATTAAAGTAATAGCTTGGGCTACATTTGGCAAGATCACAGTCTTTCCTCTGGAGTAAAAGGTTCTACAAACTTGCCTTTAAATTACAGACTTCTAAAGCTCATCGCTAGGAAATATCTGTGTTACAGACGCTCTATCTTGACCCAGCTCCTCTGAGGCTGCAAGTACCTCTGCTCCCCAAGCTCCCAAGCACCCAAAGATTCAAAATTGGGTATAGCTTTTTTAAAAACACTAACTGTGAGGCTTGGGACAATATAAGCCAAAAGGAAAGAAGAGAATAATAGGAAGCAAAGGGTGAAATTCTCTTGCTTTGCTGTGAAGAGGCTAGAGCAGAGGGCTCCGCAGCACAAGTGCCTTTCCTGGTGCCGTGCGAGGCCGGCCCTGGCGTTAATTGCGCTGGCACCATTGCACAACACTATCGCCTTAACACCGTGTCAGGTAAAGATTCTGAATTGCCTCTTTATTAGTCATCCTCTAGTGCTTTTAATTGTGCCTAATAAACAGGGCCTTTTTACCTTTGTGTTGCCTTGTGCACGCTTACCTGTTGCAGGACTATCACTAAAGACACTTCCCATCCTTCTTTTACAGCGGTGGTAGTTTAGAGGAATGAATAAGCGTTTCTATGGCAGCACCCTATGGGGGTGTTTTAGCAGGTCCAGTTGTTGCATTTTCAGGTGTCTACTTTTGAGGTGTTATAGCTTTTGGGAGCTATACAGATCCTCTAGGACGTTCAGGCAGGGGCTTAAGTCAGTGCGTGGGAATGACAAAGAAAGAATAGCATGATTTAAAAATACACCTTTTTTTTTTCAGGTCAAAGTACTGTAGGTGGGTGCCTAACCCCACAGAACTCACTTTGATCTTCTGCAAGGACTGGAATTCCTGAAGATTAAATTCACACCTCTGATTTATACTATTAGTTATTTAACAAAATCAAAGTTGGAGGATGAATGAATAATTATTGGATTTATTTTAGAGAACAAGGTGTTTCTGGAGTATATTAGTCACATTTAATATAAAATACTGCACAAGACTTCGCCTATGTGAAACTTTGTCTAACTGCTGGTAGATAGAGTGTGCTTGTGAATTTTAAAGCTTCACTTAAAAACTCCTGGAAATAACGATATGTTTTTCTTTCTGTGTCATGACACCCTTGTCCCAAACATCCCTGTACCCAGCACACACATGTAGTGGAAGGAAAGAAGTTCACTGTGACAAGGAACTTTTCTGCCCCTGATACGAAAACCTCCAGGATTTTTCTTTTCTCAGCGACTTCTCCTGCACGAGTCGGAGTCTTCACCTTGCTGCCACCCTCTGGGTTTGTGCCTTTAGAGCTCTTCCTCCAGCAGCACCCTCCAATCATTAGAATCCCTCTCCCCTCAGAGATGTGTTTTCTCTGGGCTTATTAGATTTTGTCTTCATTTTTTCCTTTAAAAAACACTCAAAATCTAGTTTGTGCCACAATCACATTCTAGAAAGTGAATAAAATCCCATTCTCATTTAGGTGCAGATGAAGGAGCAGAAACTCCATTGAAGGCACAGACAAAACCACACTTACCCCAGTGTGAACAGGATTTCCCCATTTGTGTAAAATCTCACATCCTAGTGGGGTAAGAACAACTACATAGCATCTTTGAGCACTACTTTGAATCTTTATGCAACTGCTTAAAAGGATTAGAAATATAAATGAATTTAGGACAAAATTCCACGTATGCTTTTCACAACCAACTGGCACATTCCCCTTCCCATCGTTCAGCATCTTGGTTTGTAGAAAGAGGTTTAAGTTGGTTCTTGTAGAGGTAAGATTGGTACCCAAACTGTGTGGGCATCTAAGACTCTGTATTTTCTTGTGCTCACCTAACAGCATGGCTAGCAAATGACTGCTGGGCCTAGCTGCATGTATGTGGAATCTGTTAGCACTTATTTGAAAAGTTGAGAGGTGCCTGGCTAGGAAAAAGAATAAAAGAACACTTTTCATGTGGCCAATCATATTTGCAATTGCTATTACAAAAATATAAAAAAATTCAAACAAATATTAATTAATAATTGTATTTATAAAGGAAACAATGTTCTGCCTTAACTGGAGCAAAATATTTTCCGGTAAGAATCCCTGTGATCTGTTATTCTGCCTCACTCACAGGGGTGAAAAGAGTAACTTGGATCACTGCCCTGGTGAAACCACAGCCACCTCATCCTTTCCTTACCCTTCTGTGAGAGCAGCCACGGATGCTAAAGCTCTTTGACTGCGTTTTAGTGTGATTCTCTTGGATAAAATACCTGTGCATTAATTTTCTTTGATCCTGGATTCACATCTTTTGGAGACTGTGCTGAAGACAAATTCAAGGTGCTGCATTTAAATATGGGTTAAGTGGCAATGGGCATTAATCACTTCTGATTAGTATAATCAGCTACTGATGAGACTCCTGAATAGAGAATTAATAATAATTATGCTAAAGGACCAATTCAGCCTCCTCCCCCGCCAAATTCACAAGTTGGAAGACAAATGGGCAGAGGCAGCAGGACGTAGTGGCCAGAGCACAAGTCTGTGTGTGTACCTGCAGGATCCCCCATGTCATGCACAGCTCCAGCCCTGTGAAAGCACAGGAGAACACTGGCAAGTCAGTGCAGACGTAGTATCCGTCATCTGGAGCGCATCTTTCCAAATAAGTGGTAGTTGTTACTAATTAACACCTGAAATCACAATGATAAACATGGATTTTTTTTTTCTGTTAATGCTTCTGCTGGTGCTGAGCTTTACGCATGTAAGGCGGTAGCATCTTAAAGTTCCCCTCAGCTCCCTGCCCTTCTTAATTACTTGATCCAATATCTGGCAGTTGGGAATTCTGCATGTTAATTATACATTGCATGGAAAAGTTTTCATTTCTCCGCTCTCACCCAGAGCAAATGAGATGTTAATTCTTTCATCTGATGGAGTTTTCAACAGCATGGGCGAGAACTGCAAGGACTGCATCCAAGGCAAGTAGTAATATGTTCCTGGCCAAACATAACAGAAAGTTGTCGTCCTTTCTTCCTGAAACACGATCTTCTCCTAAAACTACGTGTCCAACCAAACTTCTGCGTTGCAAATGTGAGCGAGAAAGCGAGAAAGGAAACGTGCTGCAGGGCGGGCAGAGCAGTGGGGCCCTATTCAGGCAGGTAACAGCTTTAGTTGTCCCTGTGCTTTGTGATCTGTCCTCCCTCCACTGCTCTTGTCCCCTTTGCTCTGCAAGGATTGATCTACAGCCAGAGGGCTCCCAACTGCATTCTAATCTCAGCCAGAAATCAGGTAATTGGGAACAAGAGGGGCATGAAGACGGCTGCCTCCTGCATCCCCCAAACCGCCTTGCAGCTCTCCATGCAGCCGCCTTGATGTAGAGCCCTCGTCCTTTAAGATCCCCCACAACAGTGTGCTAAGAACAGGGAAGCAACTGCCTGGTTTTATTCTGTGTAGAAGGTAAAATTTTCCTCTCCAAGGAAAAGTGACTTCCCAGCATTGCAGCTTGTACAAGAAGCTGTTAAATGCAAAATATTGAAGGCTAAGGAAAGACGCAGTAGATAATAAACAGGACACGCTGTGAGAGGACCAAGGGGTTAACAAACCCTCTATTACACACCAATTGGCAAAGATTTAAAGAAAAAAAAAAAGGATATATCTGTATATTCATCTGACACTGAGCAAACTCAGTCACCACAAATAGTTGCATGTACTTAACCACCAAAGAGAGATTAGGCATAGTTTGACAGGCTGCCAAGTTATTAATGTCAAGTGGTAGCTTCTTGAGCACAAGCTGTACCAGTACTTCTTTAAAAGAATTCAGCAGCCTGAATGCCCCAAGGGACCATTGACAATATGAGCCGGCAGCTAGAAAGGACACGAGTGCCAAGCGCAGGGCCCTGGGCAGAGCTCTCCAAACACCTTCCTGAATGATCTTTTAAGATACACACCAAAGAAAACAATATGTACCCTTGATTCTAAGTACACTGAGGTCAGCATGGTTCTTGGGTACCTTCCACTGCTTTTCTTCTGCTTTTTAAAAATCATAGAAACCTTCTAAATAAAATGATGAATAGATAAAACAGTTCGTCTGATCTTCAAAAGAGATTTTACCCTAGGAGAAGAATGAACCGAAAGCACTGGGCATTGCTGATGCTGCGCTCATACCTATACCGAAGCTAGGTAAAATGCAAGTCTGTGAGATTTTGCCTGTGTTTCAAAACCTAAATGATAGTGAAATGTGTCAACGAATGCACAGAACTGTGTGGGATGCTACTGCATTCTCAGCTCATAGAAATGTACACCATTTTTCTGGACATAGAGGTGCTGAACATCATCAGAGAATCAACAATGATGCTAGAAACAAATATGTGACAACTTTCTTCTAGCAGCAGTGCTGCAAAAAGTCAGTCCAAATAAGTAGAAACAAGCCCCCCACTGACCTGATGACATCAGTTTGTATTATGCAGCTAGAAAAGGCTGGTTACATTTTCGTGAATATGCAAGACAGTTGGAATTTCCTCATCTAAACAGGAATTTCTAGATCATCAGTTTTAGTCAGGACTTGCAAGTGAAGGGTTGAAAAGGGAAAAAGAGCAGTATGATGCACAGGGATGGAACAAAATGCGGGACACGTTCTGCAGAAACAAGACCTGTTGGACATGGATCGAATCGAATAGAACAGGTTTCTTTGGGTTACAGCTGAAAACTGCCGCATTGCTTTGGAGAGCAGTTGTGCTACAGAGGCATCCTTTAGTTTCCCACATTTTTATCCTCCTGTTCCTCACCATTTAATACATTTGCCTGCCCTTAACACTGGTGGTGGTACTAGTTTACAGAATAAAAGTACTTTCAAGTATGGAAAAAAATGAGAGAAAGAGACTTTAAAACCGAAAAGTGTGCCTGGTTTCCTGTACAGGTTCAGTCCTTTCGCTTGCAGAACTTCCCTTGACCTTCATTAGGCAGCAATGGCATGAAGTGCTGTATTGCAGCCCTTGCTGTGGGTTTGCTGCCCTGGCACCAGCTCCTGTAGTTAATTCAGCACCGTGCATTAGCAGAGACGTGGCACAGACAGTGTCACTAGCATAGCAACCAGTGGGTGAATCATAACGAAACTATGAAGAGGAAACATGTCACAAACAGCAGGAATATCTTGCTTTCCCCCCCCGAGTGCTTCATATAAGGAAGAGCGCCCAAGTTAAGGATGCCAATGAGAGAATTAACTTGTGCCCTGGTCACTTAATGCAGCTTTTTATGCAGTTATTTACTGGTTCTGTTGCTATGGGAAATATGAATACTCGCCATGACAACTGCGGCAGAGCGTGGCACACTATCTGCTGCACGCAGAGCATCTCGCAGAAACGCTCCCATTCATACATCCTCCGAAATTCTGCATCCTTTACAGCCACGCTGTGTGGTGCTTTTAGACACAGTGATTAATTCTTCTGCATTTTACAGTGCTACTGCCTGCTGCCCAATATCATCTGTCACCCCATTCTGACACAGCTCTTCAATATTAGACTGCAAGGCACTTGGCAGAGATAATCCTTACAAAAAAATATTATGCCTGTTTTACAGATGAGGAATCCAAGCAAAAAAAAAGTTTACATAAGATCCCACGGTGCAGCAGGACAGGACTGGGATTTGAACCCATGTTTGCTGGGCCACTAAGCTAGGGCAGAAGGAGATCACCTT
The DNA here is from genome assembly GCA_013389825.1 of Crypturellus undulatus. Taxonomy (NCBI): domain Eukaryota; kingdom Metazoa; phylum Chordata; class Aves; order Tinamiformes; family Tinamidae; genus Crypturellus; species Crypturellus undulatus. The sequence continues at coordinate 267,853 of VWPW01021479.1, forward strand.
GCTTCTGTACCGAAACAAGTTGCTCCTGGGCTTGATAGTGCAATTCAGCACCAAGCAGGAGTGAAAGATCCTTCTGGGCTTAGCTGAGCCCATCCGGGCAGAGCAGCTGCTGGGAAATCCCACTCACAGCACACATTTGCTTTAAAATAATTTCTGGGGGGCGGAAAAAAAGGTAAATTAATTTGTGATCAAGACTTAGGAGTAACCAAAAACACAAAGAATACACTCAGATGAAATATCTAGCTAAGAAAACCATTACCAAGCCAGATTAAAATCATTCTGGCTATTTACCTCTTAACCTTGCCAAACATGTTCAGAAGTGCATAGTAAGTGACATCTCTTCTTTATTACAATGTTTAGCCTAGAGGCAAACTATCTCTTTTAGTTACCGACATTAATGATGTTACTTTTGGCACCGGATCTCTTTCCCCACATTTAAAAACAATATTGACAACTTTTTTCCACTGTTTAATTTGTGCAGTCACAGTAATTAAATATGAATCTTCAAATATTGCTTGACATACTGCAAATTTATCATCACTGAAACAGTCTTCTGCACATTTCCATAATTGCTGCTGTTCAGAACAAAATGGTTATGCACTGAAAGACAGACAATTTTCTCCTTTGGTTAAGTTCTCATTTGTTTGCCCTCTTGGCAGTGCTATGTAGCAGTTTTATTTCATAATTAAATTATTTTCCATTCACAATAGTATATTTTCCTTTTTTTTTTCCCTTGGATTTTATGTTGCTCTAAAGACACAGAATCCAATATGTACTGCAAGAAGCCAATGTCTCCTTCAACATGATCTTAGAAAATGCCATCCACCTGCTGCCCCAGCTGAGTAACAGCAAATACAAGGCACGAGGTGGTCATCATGGCCAGAAAAACAGTGATGGCCAAAAAAAAAAATCTATGGTAACTTTAACACCCTGCATTTCTGTGGGTGGTTAATTTTGCAAAGAATTAATAGTAACTTCAGAACTTAGTTCAAGCAAAGGATTATTTTTCATCTCCATGCTGTGGTTTTTACATGCCGACAGTACCATCTCTGCATGTTTTCTTAATCAAGAAAAAGAAAAGATTTACGTTCCTCAGACAGATCAGTTTTCCAGTAAAGATAAAACGACAATGTAATTTTCTGGCCCCTGTAACCCACATTGGCAGAAGCTGCTTGCACGACCAACACATTTTGGAAAGCTCAGGAGGGCTCTGCAGCCCTCCACCCAAATACACATAGCCTGTCATTCAATCATGCTGCTGTAATAGTCGCTGCTTAACTGTTCACGTGGGTATATCTGTTCAAGAAGCCCTCTTAGCTGTCTTCTCTTCAGCAAATAAATATACAATTTCTTATCAGATTGAACAAGCCTTTTGGGAATATTTAAGTGATGAGAATTAGTATCAAAAACTGCAAGCAGGTTCATACACTGAAGGAGATAATAAGTCCCAAAGAATTTCTTCACTGAAATACTGTATTTTATCCTAGAGGACAAGTTATCACTCTTCCCAATCACATATGAGGAAAGAATAGGCTATACCTATTGAAGCCTTTTTTATATTCCTGAACCAACAGAGCAGCCTGCGTCTCACCACCCCATTCTTTCAGGTTAGTGGCAGTAGTGACGGTGCCACCGCTCTTCTGTGTGGCCGGTGAATGGCACCAGCAACGCAAGTGCTTCCAAGGAGGGCGGTGGGGACAAAGGGGAAGACACGGCCAATATATTAGGATGGAACACGGAGTTTTGCCCAGCCGTGGTTAAGCTGCACACACTTTCAGGTGTCTGCCCACCTGTGCTTGGGACCCTCTGCAGATGCCTGGAGTGGTGCAAGTGACCGCCTGGTTCAACCGGCCCTGCGCTGCCGGCCCTCCTGGTCGGCTGACGGGACAAGGGGTCTCATGGGCCTCCCAGTGGCTGATAACAGCTCCTAGCAGCGGAGAGTTTCTCCTAAGTTCACAGAATTCAGATGGATCCTCTCCTCAGAAAAGCAGTTTTCATCAGAGATTTGTGATCTCCCAAGCCCTTTGTTCAGTCTTCAAACTTCCTCCTTGCATGGGCAAAATCCACCGTCCCTGTTGATCGTTCAAGACCACCAGTTACTTCTGACAGTGCTAATCAAAGGATACAGGCACCAGAGAGCAAGAAAATGATCTCTGAGCAAGGAGCCCCCTGCTCCTTTTGAGAGGACACTGGAGATCTCCCAGTTCGCAGCACTTGGTGTGAGTTTCTATTTCAGGTCCTGCTTGCTGGAGCTGGCTGGGGTGGTTGATCGGCTTACTTAGTGTCTTGCCAGGATCAAGGCTGGAATAAGGACAAGCTGGCTGTGACCCAACCCAGATAAGTCTAAGGTTATGTTGACTGGCTGGGGAAGAGAGAACTGTGACAACTTCTGTTCTCCACAAGGAAAATTGGCTCTTTAATGTTCCGATTTTTGGACCTGGGTATGTTAGTGAACTGGCTTCTGTCCAATAAATAATAATAAGAAGCAAAGATGGCTGGTTCTTTCTTGGCTGCTTTCTTGGCTGGAGGTGGAGTCCATTCTTTTGAATATGGGTCTTTCCCGGACCAAGAACAGACCTAGAACAGACTGGAAATGCCAGGGCCAGCCCCCCTAAACGTGTCCACGCAAGGGGTAATGCAGCTTTGCTCTGACCAGCCTGAAGCAGAGGTTTGAACGCACAACTCTGCCCTTTCGCAAACAGCCCATGGAATTAAGGGATTGCAATAAACAAAAATAAGAAGCAAAAACACTAGCAACCTGTGTATTGAGAGCTGGAGTGGTGACATCTTCATGACGGAATAGCAGAGCTGAGGCACCTGCATACTCACTTGCCATCTTTCAGAAGCATTCTGCCCTTTACCTAGGCTTTCCATGGCAGCTACAAAGGGACTTAATGGCTCTGTATCAGGAAACTTCCTCTTTCGGAGGAATGTAAACAAAGGAAAGCGTTGACTGATCTAACAGACAAGAACCCAAAGGCCGTGCTAGCAACAAGCGCCCAAGTGTTGACAAAGCAAAGCGTGGGGTGCGGCTCCCTGCGCACACCCGTGGTTTACTTGAGCATGACCTCCAAGGCGGACAGCGATCGCCTTGGAGAGCTTTTCAGAATAATGTAGATTGTTGACCATTAAATATAAGACGTTCAACTTTAAGACTGACACCTTTAAAAAAGAATAACCCTGAAAAACTAGATCGTATCTTTTTGATTACAAAACTGGTATCGCATACGCTTCCCAGAGAGAGCAGAAAGTCCCCCCAAAGCCATGGGAAGAGCATGTATGTAGATTTTCTATAAATCTTCTCAGAAGAGCAACAGAAAGGACCTTTGCTCTTGTGTCCTCACAAAATGGGCAGAATTTGAAAGGAGAATAAGTCTTCATCAGTATCAGTTCTCTTCTCTAATGAGTGCAGCAGGGATAACAATGTCCTACAGATACCTATTCTTTTAGGCTACCCTGCATGTTGGAGCACTGGATTTAAGCTTTTGGGGCTGCNAACTGGTATTGCATACACTTCCCAGAGAGAGCAGAAAGTGTCCCTGCACAAAGCCATGGGAAGAGCATGTATGTAGATTTTCTATAAATCTTCTCAGAAGAGCAACAGAAAGGACCTTTGCTCTTGTGTCCTCACAAAATGGGCAGAATTTGAAAGGAGAATAAGTCTTCATCAGTATCAGTTCTCTTCTCTAATGAGTGCAGCAGGGATAACAATGTCCTACAGATACCTATTCTTTTAGGCTACCCTGCATGTTGGAGCACTGGATTTAAGCTTTTGGGGCTGCAGGGCCTGAGTTCTATTTTTAGACTAGCTTGGAAGGTATAACCAAGATTTTCAGCCAAGCATTTTGAGTGCAGTAGAGTACCGATTTACAAATGGAAAAAAATTAGAGCTATATCCTTTGATTGAACATAAAGACAACAGAAATCTTCAGGCAGAATTTTCTGCTAAGATCTACCCACGCTGCATACATTGATGTCAAAGAAAGGCATCTTCAATACAGTTTGTAGAGAGAACATAGCATGAAAACAGATGCCCAGAGCATACATCTTAGAAGAATATATTTAGCCTGGAACTGTTTTACACTAAGAAATAATTGTGCAAAATACAGTTTTCTTGCCAGCATTATGTTAGTTAATAATGAGGAAAATCTTAGCCTACTTAGCATAAAAGATAATCTGGTTAAAATGCATGTGGAGGAAGGAGTAGTTTTGGGTGTGCATTGATAAAAAAGCACTACCATGGCATTTAATGCACTCAGGTCTTTAGCTCACCCTTTGAGACTACAGGGTGGTAAAGGAGCAGCCTTCCATCTTCAGCGATGTGTAGGGAAAGGGAAGAGGTAAAGCTGACGTGTTTGAAGCTTGTTGAGTCAGTTTATCGAGTGGAAATCTGCCAGTGGGCAGTGAAAGGTGATACATGCAGCTTCGCAAGGCTGTGTGTTGCATTCGATGGAACTATGCAAGCGTGTGAGATGTTAAATACAATAGAGAGTTCTGGAGATTTTAAAGAACCCATGTGAAGGAGGGAGGAGAGACCCCCACTGAGGCTCCTGCCACACGTACAGACCCTCAGACACATGGACTCAGCTCAGGGCCTTTAGTGCTGCCATGATATTGCTGCTCGCTCAGTAGCAGCTTACAGAATTTACCATTTACACTATGAATATCCACTGTGACATGTCAAATGGTGCTTTGTTTTGGCTCTTTA
>VWPW01021480.1:0-116945 GCA_013389825.1 Crypturellus undulatus
GTTTTATAGGCCTTTCTCTTGAGGTTCAGCCTACATTTTCCCCTCAGTTTCTCGAACTTCCAATCATGTAAAGAAGTGCAGCAAAAGTAGTTCACATATATTATTTTCTATGATGCAAGGGAGAAGGAAGAAATACCTGAGCCCACCAGTCTGTCAGGCTCATCTCAAAAACAGTGACTTCAGGAGAGGTTTCTCCCAGTGGTGGCACCACAACACTGAAAAATGAGCTGAGAAACGTAGCTGACAAATCAGGTGCTACGGCCCCAAGCACCCTGTGAAGGACAGAGCGGTGGCCTAGGAGCTGTGCGGGCAGGAGTGAGAAGGATGCACGTTTGTAACAAAGCACTTGCTTCACCGTGGGAGGCGGGAAGGGCTTCCTGTCGTCTCCTCCCAAAGTGGAGCCCCACGGCCTCACTGCTCAGGGTGTCCCCACAGGCAGCTCCTGCCACTGCCACATCATCCTTGAGCCCAGCGCGTCACCAAGGCTACGTCCATGCTCAGGGAATTAGCTCCGTGACAGCCTCGCTGTGAGTCCCACACGGATGTCGTGAGCCTTCCTGTAAGCACAAATCCATGCCTACCTGTTCAGTTTCCTTAAAATCAAGTGGCCTACATGTTTTTGAACTCTCTGAGGACCCCAAATACAAAATAACGTTGGCCTCTCCGAACAGTAAAAGGCCGTAACACTTTTGTCTGGATTGGCGGAGGAATATGCTGTACAAGCAAAGCTGTGCCCGAGCTGCCAACACGTGGGGCAGTGCGTGGCACCAGCCGTGCTTTCCTAGCGCGGTGCCAGACACCTATGTTGGCATCCCCTGCTGAAACACCAGCACATTCCCCATCTGTGAAGAGCAAAGCTGGGTTCTCAGAAGGTCCATGGGCCTAAATAAATTTCTCAAGCTGCAGTTTTCAGAGTAAAGCTCAGTGCGAGCGGTTTCTGCCGTTTACTGTCGCAATATTTGCCATTGTTCGCCCTAGCGGGGAGCACGGACAGCGCGTGGGCAGCAGCGCTGCAGGCGCCACGCAGGGCGCTCGCTGCAGACGTGCACGGCAGCGGCCTGCAACGCTCAGCGCCCTGGCGTGGGGCTCATCCCGGCCTCAGCCCCGTTGCCGCCTTCCTCCGGAGTACCCGCAGTGGGAGAGCGGCGGCCGCATGTGCAGTCATCTGCTCTGCCCAGGCAAACGTGTGCGGCTGTCACTGGGGCCCAGATGGCCCCTTCCTCCGTGGCGAGCACAGCTAACAGAAGGGAAAAAATGGCCCTGGCCCAGCCTGGCCTCCCGTTTGTTTTTCTCATGTCTCTGAATTTGGGAGCTCACAGGTGCAGCCTGTGGCCGGGGTGGCTGTGATTTGCCCAGGCTGCAGATTTTCAGCCTGAGCAAAGCTGCTCCCTGCAGCAGCTCCTGGGGCAAAAGCTTCCACGCTGGTTCCTGTCTTGCAGAAATGTCCCTCAGCAGTGAGATGTTTCTCCCATTCTGTGGCCACTCTTAAGGCTTCTGTTTATCTACTGTGCCTTCCTTAGCCACAGAAATCTTTCTTTTCTTCTGTCCATCCTTCTAAGTGCCTGTTCCTTGTGCAGTTTTGTGCTGATAAAAGAATGTTGCATATTTTCCACAGGAAGTGAATCAAAACATTCTTTATTTTAACATTATACAATAAAGAGATATTTTTCATAAGAAGAGCTGTACTTTGTGCTCCCAGCATTTAAAAGTAAGGGGCTACCAAAGCAGAGCCAGCTCCTTTCCTCCATAACTCAGTCTAAGGAGGCATCAGTGGAGCAATGTTGATTTATGCCAATCATGCACCTGGCTTTTATTGTCGTTGATGGAACTGTAGTGTCTCTTTGGAAGATTAACCTATTCACTGCTTTTTAATTAAATAATCAGGATGATTATCGGTGGTTTTGCAGTGTCTGTTTTGAATTAAATTTGTCCTGAGTACCCATACGATGTCAGGTCGGTTTATCTCCCACGGTCAGTGGAGTACATAGAGGTTCAGTGGTCACATATCTTCCTGCATGACTCGGAAGCGGGAGCGTTCTCTCCCTCTAACGTGGGCAGCACAAGTTACAAGGATCCGAGCACTTGCAGCTCGCCAGCTCACAGCGTGGGTTTGCTCGTCGTGCGCTTGCCTCTTGCAGGCACTCGGGTCGCCCGCCGGCGCCACCAGCATCGTTCATATGGGTCCAGGCGAGAGCTGCGCTGTCTCCCATCTCCTTGTTCCCCGCTCTGTTAATGCAAGAACCATCTGCATTAGACAGAGTTTACAGTTACGTAAATGTACATAGGGAGGGTTATCTTAGGTCTCCCGGAGACTGTGTCCTGCTTTCTTACATTACACTTTTTTATTCTTGAAGAAAAAATCCTTATAAACCTTGGCAATATCCTAGGATATGTAAACCGCATGTAAAATTTTCTGCAGGTTTTACTAAAGTGCATAGATGAAAGTCCTGTTAAGTGGTTAGAGCTTTCCACTAAGTCACTTAACTTTGGTTTGCACCTACAGATTTTCTTGGAGAATTGCCCAGAGCACCTTTAGCTTCTTTAATACTCAGGTTACTCTGTCCTCCAAGGTACATCATTACCTTAGCCGAACACAGCAAAGGGAAAGCTGCAGTCTCATTACTGCACATGTTGTTATCACAGCTAAATTTTATTAGCCAAAATCCATGTCTTAGCTAGAGGAATTGCTGTCTGCCTTTTACTAGCTCTTCATGTTTGTAGCTTCCAACCAGTAATTTTGACCAGAAAGTGAGTATAAGCTGCTAGAATTGAGATTTATTGCAGGTGCTACTCCATAAGAATAGTAACCCTATATACCAAGTAATATCTCATTCATGGTCCATTGGCTCATTACATTATTAAAACAGTGTTAATTAAAACTGTAGCTGCAAGAGTTGGGCACAGAGCTGTTAATATCCATATCCAACTACTTTCTCCACTGCATCTTCAAGCCTCAGAAAACTGACTGAGCAGCTCTTTCTGGATGGAAACTCTAGCAGCGACAGCCTGGTCCTACGCTCTTCCCTGGGATTCCTGCGCGAGGGGTGAGTCACTGCTCACCGCGCGCGTGCTGCCGCGGCGGGCGGGCGGGCAGCAGGAGCGCCTTCCGAACGCAGCTCGCGCAGCGCGAGCCCCACGAGCAGCAGCCCGGGACGCGCACGATGCGGGCACAGCCGGAGCATGGGNTTAATATCCGTATCCAACTACTTTCTCCACTGCGTCTTCAAGCCTCAGAAAACTGACCTCTGAGCAGCTCTTTCTGGATGGAAATTCTAGCAGCGACAGCCTGGTCCTACGCTCTTCCCTGGGATTCCTGCGCGAGGGGTGAGTCACTGCTCAGCACGCGCGTGCTGCCGCGGCGGGCGGGCGGGCAGCAGGAGCGCCTTCTGAACGCAGCTCGCGCAGCGCGAGCCCCACGAGCAGCAGCCTGGGACGCGCACGATGCGGGCCCAGCCGGAGCATGGGCTGCGCTGCAGTGGCGATGGTGGGGCTGGACACAGAGCAAATCCGGGCGCTTGGGCTCTGCGGCCCCAGCTGCTGCGCTGCGGGTGCCTCGCTGCAGCGCTGCTCTGAGCAGCCTCCTGCAGCCCCGCGCAGCTCTGCTCCTGCCTTCCAGCCCTAGGGCCTGTGGAAGCTGCACGATGTATTGTAACACGCTCCCATTTAGCAGCGTGAAGTGCTTCCTTCTGCCAGGAACAGCCATTTAATGTATTTTTAGAAAATACAGATTTACAGAAGGCTGGACCATTGTGCCCTAAGCTCCCTTGCAGTGGCGGGGGAGGATGCAGCAGTTTGTCAAATGAGGAAAGCACAAAGAAAACAGTAAGAGGCAAAAAGCAGAGCAATAGTCCATCACAAAGCCGTTGCACACGACTCACTGAGACCACATTTTCCAGGCTACTCTGCTCTTTTATGAGGGACAAAAAGGAAGCAAAGGGGAGCATAAAAACAAATTGCACTGAAGAGCCAAGGCTGCTACCAGGGGGAAGGACTAATGTGAAGCCACTCAGGGATGAACCCGAACAAGTAGTTACAAAACTGGAGAAAACTGACCCACCCGATTAATTTTGTTTCTGAAAGCAATAAAAGGATGAGAGGGTTGTGCATTTACATTAAAGCTCCACAGTAACAAAAGCCCAGACTCCAGGCATAGATAAGGGGACGCGGTGAAGCAGCTTTCCTTGGAGCTTTTGTTGGTCAAGACTTAAGTAGCAGTATCATTTAGAAGCAGAAAGTAAAACGAAAAATGTTTTCCTTGCATATCTATACATCTTCTGCTGCTTTCCACAGTACTTGTGTATTTCTTTCTACAATGCCCATAATCTCTTCTATTTGCCTGCAATTCTCAGAGTTAGGCTTATGAGCTCCCTTTCAGCTCCCATTATAATCTGGCTGTGTTTGTAGCTGCAGTAAATGGGAACTCACGGACTTGGTGTCATCCACCTCAAATCTTCATCCTATTATATCTAATCCAAATTAATTTGAGACAGAACTCTTTACCCTTGATACTTAAATAGATGAGAGAGAGGCTTGGCAATGGGAAACAAATGTGGCTTAGAAAAATCTTCCTTATATAATTGTTTGGGGATTCAGCCATTCATGACAAGCTAAACATACACGCTGAGTTTAGTGAACACTGCGTTTGATATTTTTCACTAAACATTTCCAAACTTTTCTCAGAAGCTTGACTCTAAAGAGGTACAAAAAATATAGCAGAAGTTAACCAAGAGGTATTAGCATGCGCACTGGCTTTGGTTACTGCTTTTAATTATAAAATGAATGACTCTTTCAAAATACAAGCTGTGGTATCCTTGCCCCCTTGAACACAAGCGATGAGTGATAATGCAGGCTACAAAAAGGTGGCCAAAGTTAAGAGCGTTCACTGTTGAAGACAGTATTAGCAGTACTTCAAGGCTTGAGAGAAACAATAAAGAAGACTACAGAATATTAAAAATACAGCTAAAGCCTTTCCTGATGGAATGTTTGACTTTTATTGTGATACAAGAATGGATAGATTTGGATGTCCCTCTGAAATAACCAACAGAGGAGAATAATTGTGTCAGTTACCTACAAATGCCAACACTGGAATGACAAAAGCCTTGGAAGTATTACTTGTAACAAGGAAAAAAACTGGCAGGGTATCCGCCAAATGTCTCTCATTGCTACTTATTCACTTATCCTTTCATCTTAGTTGTTCACTTATTTGTTCACTATTTTTGTTCGTTAGAAAATGTACTGGGGAGACTTTTTTTATTTTCACTCTATCAAATACTTTACTTCGCTGGTGAACCTGAACAGAAGGGCTCTTTAGAGCTTGAATTCTGTCTCCCATTCATGACTTGAAATACTTGAAAATTCAAGCTCTTGTTTTCCAGCAGATATTTTCCTGTGAGAACATCCAGAGTATCTGAGGCACAGATCAGGTGATATCTGAGTTGTAGTTCAGTGCCCATGTGGATTTCTTTAATTAAGAATTTATCAGACTAATCTAAACAAGACAACTTCTTTCTTCATGTAAAGATTTTCTGCTGCATTTCTGTGGATCAAAAAGCCTTTTAGTAAGTGTTTATCAGCCTGATGTAGATTCTTCTATGTTTCTCAACAATGTGTGACACCTGACTATGGGAACAATACGACTCGACAGGCTGAAAACAAGCCCAAAACAAAAAACCAAGACTCTACAACACTTTTGTTGGTGTTGGTGTTGTTACGTTTTGGGATTGTACTGGAATTAATATTTACTCATCGTTATTAAACACTGTTACTCAAGTCTTTATAGGTTTTTTTTTTCCTGTTTTTTGGCAACGCTGCAAAGACCAGCGGTACCACACACGGGGGGGCCCATTGTCACCACCTGAAAAGACCCTTGAGGGCAGCAGCTTCCCGACCGCTTTGCCCTCTCAGAGCTCAAAGCTGCAAGGTTGAATAAGGAATTAACACCCAGGCCATAAGAGCAATTGACCTATCAGCTCCTCCTAATAATGCAGCCGGCAGCCCCTTCCAAGCTTCCTGTCCACAAGGATAACGGCTAGGCCCTGGGCGAGGAGGCCCAGGCAAGACGGCGGCAAGAGGGCACAGGCGTAAAAGCTCTGCGTGTCTGGCCACTTCAGGAGATCTGATCTTTCAGGAGAGAGACCCGAGGCGGCACCAGGGAAGGAACGGCAAGGAAAACGGCACTGACAGGCTGCTCTTGGAGGAGAAACCGAGCCAGGGCTGCTCAGGCCAGCCCTTCATCTTGAAAAACAAAGCACTAAAGCAGTGGTCATCCATAGGTCGTGACGGTGGTTCTGAAGCTTACAAGGAAAATTATCCTCTTCCAGAGGCTTTTATATAACCAAATCCTAAGAAGCAGAGACGATGGACTCCTGCATATTCAGATAAACATTTGCAGAATGCAGGGTTTAGTTGCATGTAAAAAAGTGCAGAAAGGAAGAACAAACCCAAGCTGATTAAAATAACCAAACAAGAAAAGGGACAGTTTACAGATTGTACTGCATTTATTTGGCCCCCAAATTCTTAGTATTGTAACAAACTCCCAGAGTTTCACTCCTTAAAGTGCTTCAAACTCCACTTATATTATTATTATTACTTTTAACATTAATGTACATTTCCATATAAACATTTTGTTCATCACTCCAAAGAGATTTTTTTTATAAAAATTCTTTATACTAGTGGATCAAATTTGCTCTCAAGATGACCAGCAGTAAGGCAAATTTCCAAAATTAAGACATGGGAGTTACTTAATTATTATGCTGGTACAGGTGAGAGCAAAATTTGGCCCAGTAGGGGTATATACAAGCCTTTTTTTTTACGCATCTGTCTTCAAAGGACCAAGTGGATTAGCTTGGAAATCAGTAACATTTGACAGGGAGTTTAACAAACCGAGTACTTCACTTGGCGTTGGCACGGCCCACGTGCAGAGGCTGCATTTGGTCACCAGCCATTTGGAAGGATCAGCCTGACGATAGTTACGCAGCGGTCAGGAAAGGGGAGCCCACATAGCAGGAATCCACAGAGTCCTTCAGCAGATCCAATCTGACGTGTGTACGAGCAGGGTAACAGCAAGTTACTCAGCAGGGCACCCGTGCAAACTCACGGCACCATGAACCTCGGAGATTCTTTTGGTGGAGATGGGTTTGTCATTTATGATAATATTCCGAAGACAGCCAATGAATGGATCGTTGACTGGAAGCCATGGTGTGGCCAAATTTGCTACATAAAGCAAAGTAAAAAAATCACATTAATAACAAGAATGATTTTAAAGAACATTGATCACTGCAAAACTTGCAATGTTTTGATAAGTACTCTTAATCCTTAATCCAAAGGATCTTTAATCCTTTCTATTAAATGTAGTAGGAAACAAACATTCCAAGAGGTGGTGAACTATTTTCTGCTACATGTAAAACACTTAGAATATTTTTCTATATACTTATTTATCCTGATTTGGCCCAAATATGATGGGATTTGACCAGCATCTGTTGTTCTTCAGACTTCTTTCAGCTTGAGGACCTTTTCCTCATGATCTGCCTTAGGAGCAGAAACACCTCCCATGCAGTTGGATTCTCCCGTGCTTCCCAGCCAAGTGAAAACTCTCTCAGTAGGAGCATCACTTCCCATTCCTGCTCCCTACCTGCATGGGGCACCTCAACACAGAGCAGGACACCAAGCCCTAGCACTTCTGAGGCTGTGATGTGGCCAGCTCTTCTGCCAACGTTCAGCTAACTGGGGATTAGCTCCCTAAGGAAAGGGAGCGTTCCCCCTTTATGAGAGCTCCCTAAACACGCACAGTGCACATGATGTGCGCTGCTCCTACTGCACGGCACAACCTGCTAGCTAGACAAAATCCGAGTCTCTATCAAAAAGAAGCTATTAAGAGAAGGGAGTGAATGATGCAGGGCTCCATGCTTGTAGGGGAATTCCTGGCAAGGACTAAAAGGCAGCAGATAACTGAAGAAGTGAGCAGCAATGGTATTACCTGGGATTCCACCAAAGTGGAGAGGCTGGCGCCCGTGTCTGAACATAAAGGGAGCGAGTGCAGGGGTGGAGTTCCTGTGAGTGCCCACCTCCAGCTGCAGCGTGCTTTCCTTCCTAGAGACTGTGAAGAAACAGGTCAGTGAGGACACTTTCTCTGCTGAAGAACTCGTCAGATATGACACTATTATAAGACACTATACGGCACTATTTTAAGATGTGCCTGTCTTGTCAAAATGTAATTCACAAGAAAAATATATTTTATTCTAATTCAAAAGAAGCAGATTATCTAGATACTCATAAGTAATCTCCCTGCTCTTCTATAATGCCCTGAATTAACACAAGACACTTGTTCTAAAGAGCATTTTTAGAATAAACAGAAGTGAAATTGTTAGGGGAATGCTGGGTAGGCGAGGCTGTGTGCCCACCTGCCTTTTGGGCTCTCGAAGATGCACCTACCTGTGACCGTGTGCCACTGCCCGTCACGCAGAGACTGCCCCGCCGTCACTGAGGTCTCAAACTCTCCAGCCCCATTATTTCCAGCAGCAACAAGCTGTAAACCAGTTTACTTTTAGTGTACCGTAGGTACCATAGTAAAAAAAAAATAGAAGGAAAAAGAGCAAGTACGGAACTTTAAGTAATACAGTGTGGAGGCAGATTTCCCTTAATTTTAGGAGTCACATTCACTGTATTCATATCCCAGAACTGATCTTCTCCAAGAGGAAACTCAATTAAATTTTCTTAGTAGAACCCTAGGATAGGATATTTTATAAAATGTACAAGCGTAAATGAATGTTTTTGTCTCTCTTTGCCCCTCAGTCTTACAAAATAATGCTAATTCCTTTTGAACACACTATTTCTCTTCAACATCTTCCTTTCAAATTATTTTTGGCTGTGCTGCTTGCAGCAAACTTGATAATGGCCAGGTGACAGACATGCTAAATCCACTTCCTATGAGTCTCATTGAGACTTTATTCCATCCTGTTGATTTCCGTCCACACACAGAATCCAAGTCAACAGAATTCTGTCCACAGCGTGAATCCTAGTTCCTGCTGAAGAGAGGACTTTTGCTCTTAAGGAATCCCCAGGTGCTGATGCTCCTGCCTCCATTTACTCATCGTGCCTTGAACCAGATGAGCGTTCTGAGTGAAACCAACTTCAACAACAACACACAATTAAGTCGGTCATGTCCTAGGTCAACCTAGGCTGGTTCACAGGTACCTGCCCTAGTGATGGCCAGGAAGGGGCAGCTGTGGCTGGGGAGCGAGGGGTAAAGCTGACCCTGGCTGCTGTTATGGGCACTCAGGCAGGTCTTGAGACCAGAGGAGTCTCTGTGGAGCACAGACTAGCTTTTCCCAGGATGCCTCTGCAGCAGAGAGCACGCAGGGGTTGTGGTTCAAGACTCACACTCTGAAGCAGTAATGTTATGAAAAAAACAACAGTGATAAGAACCACAGTTACTACCCCTCAGCTAGAGGCAAAGATACTAAAACGAAGCAAGACAGCTGAAGCTGTGTACTGGAGCTGCATCAGTACCTTAGCCAAATGATGACTAAAGAAGTGGGAATACACATGGAGTTCTGTGGCCTCTGGGGAAGGTTGTAAGTGCCAAGAAATCCAGGGAGATGAAGTCTGTGGCCTCCTGACTACTGTGAAGGATCAGGCACATGCCAGTGTGTGCACACAGAAAGTGCCTTAGGCAGGCACGGAGAGAGGCTTCATGCTCCAATTTCTGTAGGATAGTGTTAAATCATTGGAGGAACCACATGAAGAAATTGTTTAATGTTAGATCTACAGATAGGCATTATAATAAGCTTAAGTGTAGTATTCAAGGTCAGAATTTTCTCTGCTGAATGTTGGCAATACAGCTGAAATGGAAACAGAGCCTGTAGAACTTACTTTTCCTCCGTCTAGGTAAACAGTCAGGTAGCTGTCTTGCTCGCTTCCAGAATGGAGGAGGACACTTGTTGAGCTCCTTGGCCGAACAGTAAATGCAATTGTAAAATCTAAGCCCATTACCGAATTATCTGTAGAGGAATAAACAGTGGGTAAAGGAAGGACCATAGAAGATAACTGGAAGAACATGCAAAAAAAATCCTTGTATACACACGTTTAAGATGTAATTCCATATAACATAATCTCTCCAGGACTTACCAATGGTGATATACCCTCCTTCATTAAAGAAATAAATCCCAGTCTCCGTGGGGACATCCAGACAGGGAAGTACACCATTTCTTTGCTGAGGTGTATTCATGGCCTTTCCATTCATCTTAAAATTCCTCAGGCAACCTTTGAAACTGTTCCCTGGCATAATCTGAAAGTGTATTTCAAAACTTGAATACTAAACATGGTGAAAACCTTTTTAGTAAGAACATCATACATTTCTTTTTATTGTTCGACTGTAGAAAGCCAGCCATCTTTAACGGCATCTAAAAATCTGTCTCTGATGCACTGAAAGCATATTCTGAAATTAAAACAAACATCTTAAAACATGAAAATGACAGCTATTTTGAGCTAACCCAGCTCCTGCATGCAAAACAGTTGCTTGCCAATGATGTGTTGAACAGATAACACAACAGGAGTTGTGAGATCTCAGGTATACCTTTCCTTCCTTAAGAGACTGTGTATTCAACTCTGACTTTATAAAAAGCCTTGGATCATTAACTGCCCATTTTTAAAGTAATAGGGACAAGTATTCCAGATTAAAATCAGGTTTTACATTCATAATTCCTTAATGAGAAGGCTCCTCTACTGAGTATCATTAAAATACATATTCTACTGAAAGACTGTCCCCCTCGAATTAAAAAATGTGACTTTGGCCTTTTCAGTTTCTTAAAGATCAGAAATGAAAACTGCACATGGTTATCCTCAGCGTCTCAACAACACGTTGGAAACAAGGGTCCCGCCAATAGCTGTGTGCACAGCTGAGGAAGAACTCTACAATGAGCAGCTATGGACGCCAAGCACAAGTGGTGCTCGGTTAGTACTTGGAAATAGCCCCCAAACCCTTTCACCGTGGAAAACCAGCACACTAATAATTTCACATGCAACCAAGGCAGCCTGGGGAGTGCACGAGTGCATGTGCAAGGGTGGCTGCATCCACGCCTTACCTGGTGCTTCAGGGATGGCAGTCCTCCCAGGTAGATCGGTGCCTTAATGCTGGAGGCAGAGTTTGTTCCCAATCTGCCATGCTGGGCCCTGAGCCCATCGACAACAAGACGGATGTTCTTCCCATCTCTACCGAATACGACCTTTGTAGGGAGCAGACATAACAGAGTGAGAAATCCCGAGCCTGGGGAAAAGACACTGGAGCTCGTGCTCCAAAGAGCAGAAGGGGCTTTTAGAAAATATAATCAGACGCAGTACAGCTTTAAAGCAAGAATATCCTTTTCTGTCTAGTCTGAACAAGCAAAACGTGATCTGGAAGTAGATAAAGAAAATGCTTCCATCAAATAACAGGATGGCAGGAGCACCTTGCACCTCCTCGATCATTCAGCCTTCCAGAGATCCCTTCTGGTCATCCTTGCCACAGTCTATGATTGGGATAATTACATCAGCTCTCTGCGTGTGACAAAAAATCAGAACACTGCCTGCTACACCTACACATCACCCTCTCTGGTATCTCAGTGATCCCTTCCGGAGAACTTTTCTTTAACAAAGTATTCTTGAAATATTTAAGCTGAAAATAACATGTTAGGACCTTAAGTCACTGTGAGCTCTCCCCCAAGATACCAGTCAACCACATGAAAATTCAGCCATGTGACTTAGCTTCAGGTGCCTAAAAGAAGCAGTGTCGCTCCATCCTGCCCTGCCCAGTGACTGAGGAAGCGGGTTGGCTGTGCCTGCTGAATGCCAGCTGGCTCAACCATGGTTCCCATGCCGTGCTACTTACAGTGTGCCATTCACCATCATTGTATTTAGTATCCGTTTTGATCTTGATTCGTTTTCCTCCAGAGACAAGTGAAAAGACAAAACGTCCTTTTGAAATGCGGAGAGCCAGGTAAGAGTTCTCAAATCCCTCCTCTACAAAAAACATTAATCCTCTTGATGATCGAGTCCGTACATCTATGGAAAAATGCAACCTATAGTGGAAAAAAAAGCATATTCAAATGTAGGTCTATTTTGTAAATTCACGTACGTTTCTGCTCTCCAGAAAAATGCCAGTGAAGCTCCACCTGGGAAACGCAGAATAGCTCTTGGGTAGAATCACTGCTCTACATTCTTTCAGTTTCTAAACGTGGATGAAAGTTGGCATATTCAGATTCGGCATATTCAGATTCAGGATCTGGCAACAGTATGTACTGTAGTGGTTGACCCCATCAAAGTCAATCATACCGCTTTTGGTTGAGGAAATGTTAACTAAGAAAAAAAATCCTGAATCTTTAGAACCATTCTTCTGTTCCACTCAAAGATATTAGCAAGAAGCAAACCTAGCTCTTAGTTCATAAAGATTCAAGCAGCATTGAAGAATAAAGTGAGGTAAACAGAGAAAATTTGTCTTACCTGTCTGTAGGGTATACTGGGGAAAAAGCGTATGACACAAAACTGTTGGGAATGTTTCCAAACAGATACGCTCCGCTATCAATGTTTAACTGAGGGACATTTAACAAGACCAAGCTTTGCTGGTCCTGCTGCAGTTCCGCATCGGTTACAGAACCAAGGTATTTTTCATTCTGCAATGGAAGACAGAATTGAAGTTTCTCAGTCCTATAAACTGCAGTTGTGCATAAAAAGCCTCAGTATCCATATGGAGAGGAGAACACTGTAAAAATAAACATACCTTGAGCATCTTAAACGCGAAAGAATTACTGAATTCTTGCAACAGCATTGGTTCAAGGTTCTTGTATTGGTGGCAAGCTCCAAGAGCCACACCGGTCTTCCTTGTGGAGTTAACTAGATTTTGAACCTCGGGGAGCTGAGTTGCCCTACAATGGTAAGAGCAGCAAGTGCTGTAATTCTCCCCTGAGAAAAGGGGAAAGAATGACAGCAGCCTTGGTTGAATAGGATTCTGGATAAGACTACAAAACTTTGATGGTTAATATATGAATAGCCAGTGGCAGATAAAGAAAAAAGAAAAAAACAGAAATCAAGTCCTGCCAACTCAACCACTCTCTCCTCACTAAGGTGTTCTACTGAGATTTGTCAAGGGGTAAAGTCTATCTCAACTTGATATGCATCTCTGCTTTATAGCCAAATTATCAGAAAGACTGTCAAAAGCAATTGTGTAAAAAGAATTCTTGTATCATTTTGTAGGTCTTACAGAGTATCTTTAATCCATAAGCTACAATACACAACAGAGAAAAATCAATGAGGCTTCTTGCCCATTGATTTCTCTACGAAGATTTGGGGGCAGAACCTAGGTTTCTTGAAATTCATTTCAGTTCTCCCTTCACTTGATCACACTAGCGATGGTATAAATTGTCCAGCTAATAATTTTCACTTTTGTATTGAAAACTACTCTCCAAGTTTAGCTTTTGACAGGGAGGTTAATGTGATTTCATTTTCTAGCAGTGTCTTGTTCAAACTTTAAAGATTTAACCAAATCAAAATACATTACTTTTTGTAAAGCCACACATGTACAAACATTCATCAAACATTTGATGAATGCTCAAACATTGAAACATTCATGACAAATTTCTCTCCCAAATGTCACCTGTAAGATATCTCTAATAAGCAGATAAACAGAAAAAGACAACATAAATCTGACATCTGCTCCATTTCTTTGTGGAACTGTTCTGGACTTCTCTGTAAGCTTTGCTAATTCACTACCTGGCTCCTGTGTATCTATAAGGACAAAATCTAGGGTGGGACACAGTTAATTCACTATACTAAGTTTATTCTTTGATTAGAAGACTATTAAACACATACCATTTAGCCTAAAATTCCATTACATCTGAACAATTGATTTCATCATAACTTGATACTATGTGTAATCTGTCAGAATAAAAGCATATTTGGGGGCAAAGTTATGTATTAATGAAGGCTTCATGTACATGAAAGAGAAGGAATTTAGCAAAAAGTAACCTTTATATGATTAAAAAGGAAAGCAGATGAAAATGTCTGAAACTGAAGATCTTTCTAGGCCAAATACCTTTCTATAAAGATGTTTGAGATGCAACCTTCAAAATCATCTCCACCAAATCTTATAGGTTGGATTAGCGTCTGTCTTCCTGAATAGCCAACAGTCATTGTCACAGGCTCATCATCAACCAGCAGTCTTAGTCTGAAACAATGTTAACACAAATAAGCCTGAAATCCAAAGAAGAGTTATGCATCTAAATGAAAGAATGAAAAAAGAAGAGGTATTTGAGAGGTATCCCCCTGTTACATTCTAATAATGCAATAGAACTGACGGATTTCTGGATTTTTTACATCAGTATGTGCTTCCTGACTTCTGTGGAATCAGCTGGCTTCTCAGTGGTAGTTATTTAGCAAAGTTGAAGGTAGATCTTCAGTGCTAGGGTTATGATCTCACAGAAATTCATGAAAAAAACTCCTGTTGCCAGTGATGAGACAGATTTCACTCTTTGTATCAAAATGCACTTGAGATGTCAGCAACAACTGCTACAGAAATTACTAAAAGTTATCATTAGCCTAAGTTAGAGACAATCTCTGAAAACTTTCTTCTTGAAGAGGTAGTTTTATTTTATATGATCCTCAAAAATCAGTATGATTTAGAAGCTTTTCAGGAAACTTTATTTAACTCCTGAGAAGAAAAGACAATTATTACCCCTGGGCCTTTCACCACCTGAGCCAGGTAGATTTATAACTAACGATGACACATGTAAAGACTACAGGCAGAGAAATAGTTCTAAAGCTCAGGCTTGTCAAGCAGGAAAAAAATCACAGAGTATATACAAAAAGACATCCGTACTGATGTACAGCTGAAACTTAGTAGGTACTAACATGCCAGTTCACAGGCCAAATGTCTCCTTTTGCTTCATTATTTCATTATCCTTTCTTAGCATAGATCATTTTTAGCTGTGTACCCAAAGAACAAGCCACACAAGATCTTAATCTTTCTCTAGCTACAAAATTAAACAATCAGATAAAGAACTGAACTCACATGTCACCATTTTTTATGACTGTCACATAATGGATTGACCCATCTTCATATTTCTTGTCCAGTTTGTTTTCTGTTTCTCCCATCCGTACAACTACAGAGCCAGGTCTCAGGAAGATAAGAAGAATATTAGGCTAAAAAAAGAAACCCACAAAATGATCAATAAATGCAAGTTCCTTCAGTTCTCCCTGACACTGCCATTAATACAGCTCTCAGTGGTAAGAACAGGGGATAATGTGGCTTGCTTCTGGGTTGTCTGTATCTTAGATTGCCTTGTGGAAATAAATCAGTCTACCCTAAAACACATTTCTCAGGGAATCTATTACCAGACTTTACTCCCATTCTTTACAAATTGCAGAGTGCCTGTTTTAGAACAACCCTGCACCTTGAAGACCAGATAGTTATTTACAGTTCTTGTTTAAACAGTTTTTACAAAGAGTAGAGGATTCGATTCTCCATTTCTCAAGCACCTGATCTGCACTCGCTTCTGATCATCAGCTCCTCCAGCTAGCAAGAATGGGGTTATGATTGAACCTCCCTGCTTCCTGAGGAAATATAGCCAAAATCAGCCCTTTTCCACTGAATATTTGATCATAGTAAGATTTTGGACAGAAGGCCACTTCTTCCTCAGAAAATTTCCAGACGACTATATTAAGCAACACTTCTGATACTGGCATGATGGTGTTATGGGGCATGCACTGCTTCTTTACAGAAGGCTGAAATTCAAAGCTCTGTTTCTCATGAAACAAAGTATTGGTGTGGGAAAGAAATTATAAGACTGTTTCTTTGGCCTGTTCTATGCAAGATGCCATTTCAAGAGACTTATTTGTGATGCCATAACTGACATGGTCACAAACACATATGACTGATCAAGACACAAAACACAAACACATATTCCAAGATAAACAGGATTCATACACATACATTGTAACTTAAGAGTGTCCCAGTTGATGTCATAGTGCGAAAGCCAAAGCTGACTTGGAAATCTCTGGGAAATGGGAAACCTGCTGAACTCAGGCTCAGGGTTCCCCCTCTGGAGAAGGCTGCAGATCTGACAATCTGAAAAAGAGGAAGGAGTGCTCTCGGTGATTTTCCTTCTAGTCTCAAGAAACGATAACACAGGACAATAACTGCCCTACCCAACATACTTGCGATTGATTTCAGACAAAACCAAACAGAAGGTAATCTGAAAGTTCAGTATTTCGGTACAGACAGATTGACTGAATTAGTTTCCCTGGAATTGCTTATGATCTGAGAAACTCTAAAGGCAGATGAGGCCTGCTGAGTATAATACATTGTTTGTCTTTTCTGTTTGCATTCACAGGACAGTTTTATAAAGTTTCACACTCAGAAGCATCAAAGTGAGCAGCTGGAGAAAGACCTTGCAGGTACAGAGATCTGAAGGGTGACATGCACACTTGAAGCTGTGGGAGTCGTGGCACAGAGTACACCTGGATCCTTTTGAACAAAATGCTTTTAATACATGACAAGTTACACAGATATGAACAGAGAATGAAGGCCAGATCATCTCCACAGGAAAATTGCCTGCAATGCAATCGCTGTGTGAAAAGTTTAGAGGTCACGGAAGGAAGGAAAGTGAACGCAAACTTTCTGTGCCATGCTATAATAGGGCAAATGCAATTGTGCACTATGTAAACAGCAGTAAATAGAAGCAGAAGCGTAATTTTCATCTCCACACAGTATTGGTTAAGCCAACAATGAAACATCATATCCTCCCGTGGTAGACTATGCGCTTGAACAAAGTACCAAAGTCGGAGTGGATTCTCTTTCCTTTCTTATTTTCATACTAATCTGTGGCTCTTCATTATCATAACATGTTAACCAAATATAAGTTATGACTTCATGTAAGTAAGTAAAATATGATTTTATAACTGACTCAGACTCTAGAATCTAGTGATCACTTTTGATCATGAATTTTATGCCTAGCAAAATTTTTAAAAGCAATTATGTTAGTTACCTTCCAGTCATCTGAACATTTCTTGCTGACACCAATGGTCTCATCAAAAACAACAGATGCTCTAGGGTTTTTAATGTTCTTCATGCAGCCCCGGAATGGAGGTGTAGATATATTAAAGCTGGTTTCAGGGAGGGGAGGAAAAAAAGAATTCATTAACCTGCTATTTCAAAGTATTCACCAATAATAATAGCCTATAAATGTTGACAATAAAATAAGAAGTAGAAAAATAAAACAAAAGCAATCTTTATTGCACACATATGCTTA
Source organism: Crypturellus undulatus (assembly GCA_013389825.1). Classification (NCBI taxonomy): domain Eukaryota; kingdom Metazoa; phylum Chordata; class Aves; order Tinamiformes; family Tinamidae; genus Crypturellus; species Crypturellus undulatus. The sequence continues at coordinate 17,277 of VWPW01021480.1, forward strand.
ATGCTTATCAAAATCTTTCATCGGGGCACACTCCAACAAAGAACCCAACATTAGCCAAAAATCACAGATCATTATCACGCATTGTAAACTGGTTATTTTCAAATCACATAAGACACACTTTATACAATCTGAAAAATTTATCCAAGGAAAGAATTTAGATGAACACCCCATAAAAAGGTTGTATATTATAGTCTTTTTATAGTAACTCACCGTTCCCGTAGAGAAGATGGAATTCCACCCAGGTAGTATTTACTGAAACTGAAGATTCTTACGTTGACATTAATACCAGGACTGACACGAACAATATTTCTACTTCTGGCAAGAATCAAGCTAATCTGAAATAGATGAATAATGAGAATTACTTCACTTACCAGCCTTAAGTCTTGAATAGCTGTAATGGACAAAGGTGCTTTGCAAAATTTCGGCATTTTAGCCAAACAAATGTCTGAAAAAAATGCTCTACTACCCAAACTAAAGGTGAGTTTTTATTCTCCTCAGGGAGACTGCCCTAAAAATGCACCTCACAACATCCACAGATTGCCTTCTATGTGCAGTTGAAGACTGAGGAGCTGCTACCTGATAGAAAGACTAGATCAGTCAACCAACTGGAGGTGACTTGACCCAGCACAGCATAAAGACTCCTTTCAGCAGGCCCTGCAACCTCTGCTATCTAGTTGAAGATGCAGGAAGAGGAGAAGGGAGAATGAATCAAAACAACCATCAAAGATTTTAACAATGTCCTTAATTTCACTTTCATAACACAGCGAAACTGATGGACTAAAGTTAAACAGACAAGGAACAATAAAAAGGTTACAAAAACTAATCTTAATAAGGATTGGGCTGCCCTGAAACAATAAACCTTTAGCTGCTAAAACCACTTCCTTTCATACTAAAATAATGTCAATTCTTACAATGAACACAGCACTTTCTTAATAAAACAATGCTCTCACAAAGGCTGTTTTCTCTTGTGACTATTCCATAAAAATCAAACGTGGTCACAGGAATGCATGAGAGTAGACAGTTTCCAGATTCATTTTCAAGGTCAAACTAATCCTACCTATCATCTCAATCTTCCCAACACAAATACAAAACTTCACAGCTAAACCTTAATACAGGATGCTTAGTTTCAGCTAATGTGTATTTTCACAAGTAACGTAACTTGATTGTTTGAAAGGACATACTTGTTCATATGTTCCATCATTTACAGTTGTTGTGTTGTTTTCTATTTCCTTTGGAGGCTCAGAGCCAATTTTGTATCTAAAAACTGGATGACCATTTTTAATGAGTATGCTGATGAACTGGTCCTGCAGTAAGAACAAAATCATAAACAAAAATTAAACTGTGCAACATTTCATGCATATTTCATTGTCATGTGAATTAATGAAGCTATTTATTGATTTCAATAAAACTTAAAACTAATATTAGTCACTACAATTATTTTTATGAACAAACATATTACAAGCTCTCCAACTCTCTAAGGGACTTTTCTCATTTCAAGATGCCTACCTATTTTTTACAGCATTAAGGAATTATTAGTACATGTTAATAGCAATTGTAAACATTCTTATAATATTGCTAGATAAGTAGTATCATTGCTGTATTTTGACTAGCTTTAACCACTTTCTAAATTCTTTCTTACTGAGCTACCAAGCACATCAAGATTTGGAAAGGAGGAGGTAATTCCATTTTTGGAGAATTTAAATATTTCAATATTGATCTGCTTTAAATTACAAAATGAAATCCCCCTAATTAAATTTAAAAAAAAAAAAAGGAAGTTCCATCTCCATGTGAGGAAGAACTTCTTTCCTGTGAGAGTGACAGAGCCCTGGAACAGGCTGCCCAGAGAGGCTGTGGAGTCTCCTTCTCTGGAGATCTTCCAAACCCGCCTGGATTCCACCCTGTGCCCCGTGCTCTAGGTGTCCCTGCTGGAGCAGGTGGGTTGGACTAGATGATCTCTAGAGGTCCCTTCCAACCTCAGCCATTCTGCGATTCTGCGATCCTGTGAAATTCTGAATTCTCTGCACAGCCTAATGGAGAAACTACCTAGAATGATATTTTCTCAACTATGACAAAACGAGCATTCAAACAACCATAAAACAGCAGAATATACTAATCTATAACACAGACCAACATAACAGTTTTAAGAAACTTTATCACAGTTATTACTTCTCAATTAAGTGAAGTTTTTAAAAAAATTCTTGTATCACAGAACACCATAGACAGTCATTCCATGAGTTACCTCATTTGCTGCAAAAAACAGCAGGCCTTCATCTGCTGTAGTCTGAATTGTCTGCTCATAACGTGCTGTTATGAAAGCATTTGTTTCTTGACATGTGACACTGGCATAACCAGTGCCTTCGAAATAGCTTTGGTCAGACTCTTCTTTATACCTGTAGCAATGTCACAGATGAGAATAAATAAGAGCAAAAACTCCCACTACATGGACTTACTGTCATTATCGTTTATAAAAAGTTTCAGCTAAAGCATTTGGTACAATGCCACTAACAAGGCCAAATTCTGATCTAACTCAAGTAAAGAGAAAACCTTCCATTGCTGTCTATTGGATTTGCCTATGGTCTTCACAGAGGAAAAGAATTTAAATTTTTAATGCCCGGTTTATGTACTTAATATAACATTTATCCTACAAAGAAGCCAGATACATTAGTCCATGTATTAGGGACTTTAACTTTTGTCTGGGTACTCAACATTCAAAATCTTGGTCATTGGATTGAGATTGCCACAGACAGGAATGTTGTCAACAGCAAGGATTTTCTTTAGGAAAAGTATTTCATGATCAAGACTTAGAAAAAAATCCCTAGTTCAGTTGCAGTGCTTATTCTCCTGCATATGAAGAAACAAGAATTCCTGATGATAAAATAATAGAACTGTGAATTTCTTACTGTAAAACATTTCTGTGCTTATATCATACCTTCTGCATGGTTGTACTTCAGTTGTATTGAGATTGAATGTCCTCTTGAAGTTGTACAGGCTGATAATATTCTCATTTAGGCTGTCTAATTCAATGCAGCCTTCATAATGAGGATAGTCTAGCTTTCGTGGAGGCTGAAAAAATAGTGTCATCAAAAACATACTGTTAGCATCAGCTGAAAAAATTTTACATTGATATGTAACTTGTACCTATTGCAAATTTTAATAAGACACAGAATATGATATTCTAAATTAGCATAAAGTTGGATATAATATGCAAATTGTCCAACAGCACCCTGCGGTACTACAGCACACTTATACAGGGTCATGTGTGGGATCAGATGAAGAAAACATTATGCTCCCTTTGTGTTCTAGCAGACTGCAAGCCAGGCAGCTTCTGTAGGATAGAGCATCTTCTTCCCCTCACTTCATTCCTGCTTGCATGGATAAACTTTTATGCAGGCAAGTCTGGCACCCCACCTTTGAAAGACTGCTAGCTACAGTCTTAACTGTAAGAACCACAGAATAATCAATACTGAAATGTTTTTAAAAGCCTAAGCAATTCTTTTTACCCTAAAATCTGGTGGGTATCCTCCAACATAAAAGACAACATTGTTGGGATCAAGGTTTAGGAGAGTGTGACTGTCTCCACTGCTCCCATGCAAAGGCTTTTCATACTCTGGAGAAATTGATGTAGCTGCTTTGATGTAATTCAGCTTCACATACTGGTAAATCCTAAAATGAAAACAGAAAGGCAAAATAACACATTTCATTAAAAAGGACGTTCTTAACAGGTTCTGGAAAAGGGTGTACAGACACACAGTACAGTGGATCTGTTACCTTTCTAGCTTAACTTGATCCAGAACGGCTTCCTCAGAGTTGCTCTCGGTCACCAGTGGCTCCACATCTATCTCTGCTTCGTTGCCTCCTAGGTTGTAGACACAAGTGAGGCGACCACCTTTCAGGGCCATGCCAAGGTAGTTCTGGGAAGCCTAAGAACAGCAAAGCAAATCATCCTTGATAAGTGATTCGTGTGATGATTCTCAGCGATAATATCATACTGTGGATGAGTCACGGGAAGTCCACTCCCCTAACGCATACAGCATTGTGATCAGATTTTTATTAAGTTTATCATTTCTATTTTGGGCAAGAATAAATGGTAGTCCCCTGTGTTGTACAGATTCAGTGAATGTATTTATAATTTAACTATAATTTAACTATAATTTAACTATAATTTAATTATAATTAATTTATATTTTTTATAATTGATAGTTAAAATAACTTCTAATTTTATAACATCTTTTAGCTAAAATCATGAAAATGTGACACACTTAGTAAAAATACAGACTAAACAATCCTTAGAAATAATAAAAAAAAAACATTAGGAACAACACTGTCAAGTGCAATGGCTCCTAATGGAATGGCTAGAAACATTTATTTCCCCCCCAAAATTATGTTTTATTTCTTCAACATACCACCTTTCCCAAGGAAGAAAGTAAATCTCTATCAATAGGTATCCTGTCCAGACGTCCAGGGGAGAAAAAGAGTGAAATCCAGTGTAGAGTAACTACCTTTAAACAGCTGACAATATATGCATAAGACTCATTACAGATACGAGACATAAAAATACATGCTTAGGCATTTGCAGGAAAATTTTCAAGTGTTTGTTAGTGCTTGTGTAAGCAGGAATGCACAACCACTCTTCATTTTTCTGCATATTCAGGAGAGGCAGAAATGAAGTGAGGGACTAAGCCTTACAATGAAAAGATTACTTTCTTTTTTTAACCTAATACAGAAACACACTGTTCCTTTTATTATTGTAACGAAGATCTGAAACAAGAGTTGAACTGTGTGCTGAATGCTGAGGAAACACAGACTATAATGACAAGTATATATGATGACATCCATAACGGAGAAGTAAGTTCTGGAGCACTGAAACAACAAGCTATCGAAAAGGAAAATATCTATTCACCCAACAAGTTACCTTGCCAGTGGAGGAATGAACCGCTCTTAGCAAAATATTTCTTCCATAACATAATGGCTATTATAAAAAGATTAGGCTAACAGTAGCTGCAAACTTCAAACAAAATAAATTGTGTCTCATTTATATCTCAAAGCTTGTACAGTTGTATTAGGTTGCAAAATATACCTACATCTTTATTACCCAGGTACAGGACAAACATATCTGGTTCCCTCTGGAGGACACCTGATCTTTTCTGAGGTCTTTGGAGAAAGAGGGACAGTGAGGTATAGCCTCTCAAATCTTCAAGGTTCCTTGGAGATCGAACTTCTACCCCAGAGCTGCCATTGAACCTCATAGGAATAGCAACCTATTAAGAAAAAAGAAATCATTGAAGTTAAGAGTAGCTGGTGCAGGTATTTCTGCTTATCTCACTGTTGCATAAATAACGGCTCTATTCCTAACAACAGAACTACGAATCAGGATGTATAAAACAGTATTATCAACACTTATCACTTACACAGCACCTCTTTTCTTCAGCATTTGGTAATCGACCCTTGCTGCACCTGTGTCAGGTAATTGTTACCCTCACTGTACACCCAGGACAGGATGTGCCTGGCAGCTCTGAAGAGCAACCTGCAAACATCTTACATGTCTATTGACACATCTCCATGCCCCACTTAGCTGGATTTGACTGTTAGAAATTAAACTGCACCACTATCAATAAAGACATCTTCTATTACAGCTAGTTACACCAGGGTCACAGACTCATATTATTCATCATAAGGACACTGTGCTACTTCCAGTTACCTCAGGGACACTCCTGCTGCCACCCAAGACCCATATCCCTTGAGCAACTTGCTCAAATGGAAAAAGAGCATTTGAACAAGAATATTTTAGCAGCTGATTTCTAAGGCGGTGAGGCACTTGGAAACACAAGAGCCAGCAGCACAAGCTTGTGCAGATTCTTAGGATGTGCCAGTGCTCCGCAAACCACGCACTGGTGGAGAACCTACCTCTGAGCTACAGAGCTGACTCTACCCCTGCTGTCAAAGGAAAGTCACCAAAACGTATCTTGGAAGGAAAGCTACTATGTACAAATAGAGATTTTAGAGACAAATCTGGAGGGGAAAAAGTCTGCTGGACAAAGGAAGTAAGCTAGATGATACCGTATCCACCATTCTGTTACGTATAGATTAATATTGGTTTGAATTTATGCCCTGTCTTTCATGCGCGTTTTAATAACATGATTTAGAAAGAGGCATTTATAAAAGTACTGCTGTGTACCCATACCACTGAGGTCAACAATGACAGGACAGTTCAGGACAGTGTTCAGGACAAACCTTGTTTGCAGCATCTCTTGCCTGTTGAATAAGCTCTCTTATGCGATTGACATTCTCAGAGATGTTGTTTATTGGCATTAGCTGTTGGTTAATGCTTTCAATCTTGCTGAATAGATCTGGAAGTGTGTTTGTCAATATTGTTACTGAAATGAAAGAAAAAACATAATTGAGTGTAAAAAGGAGGAGGAAAGTGCATGCAAAATATGAGATATGAGTCCATAGTTATCATAAAAAGGGTGACTGCAAAACTGTTTTTATTAGTTCCACAGTACTATGGATTTCCCATTGAAGCTAGTAGTTTACACAGTAGCTACTATATTCCTGGAATATGTGACCAAGGGTATTTGTGGAAACAGACAAAACTACCAGTTCCAAAAAGGGTCCCAAAAGGTTCCACAAATAGATACTAAATAAGAGAGACATTGTTTCTTTTAAAAATATTATCAGACCTAAAACCAGACCTAATATTTAGATAAATAAAACAGCAGAGATGATTCATGACATGGCAACAACAAGCCTGCTAACTGTTAAAATTATCTTGTTTCTTCAGAATGTTTTATCTTTCTTGAACTTATCACATACAGTTACTAAAAAGATGCCAAAAGATCCCTGTAAGTGGTTTGGCTTTGTGATTGCCCCTTGTTTTTTGTTTTATGTGGTCTTTGTATACAATTGATGCAAAGAGTGGAATCCACTTAATTCCAGCTGACAACCTAATCATCTAGGTCTTTGCTCTTGTCAGTGTACTAGAAAATAAGCTCTTAGAAACAAATCATGATATTAGATGTAAACTCGTATCTTAGCATGGCCTGAATTACCTTCTGCAGTGCCTGTCTCTTTCCACTGTCAATAAAGGAAGTTCAGCTAATTAGAATAGCCTAATTTGTGGATGACTAAAATTAAAGATAACCATTCCTGCTGCTGAACTTTTAGGTTCACCTAAAAATGATTTGACAGGTGTCAGAGAGTGAGCACTTGCAATAGCTTTTGCAACACCCACCTGAATTGTTTGCTTCTGTCAACATTTTCCTGAAGTCAGCACTTTGGGTGCTTCCATAGGTACTCTTCATTTTTTCCACATCTGCTTGAATTGGGAGCAGTTCACTCAATACATTAGTCGTGACATCCTTGGCACTTTTTACCATGCTCTTTGCATCAGTGATTTTACTGTCGATATCATCTGAAATGCACACAAAGGCATGTGCAGATTCAAGTGGGGACAGGTGAATCAGGCACAGCAAAAGTGAGCAACACTAAGTAACTGACCTCTGCTTATGCCATTGAGATTATTTTGAAGCGTGACAAGATCAATTTTTAGTTCATCCTTCTGTCCATCAACAACACCGACTCGTCGATTTATGTCTTCAAGGTTTGGACCAATAGCTGCAAAACAGTAAATCTGCCTTAAGAGTTTTATATAGAAATGTCACCCGTCCGATGGACAGATGGTGTGGTAGCATCAGCCTGCACAACTGAACAGATCTTGTATTGCCACTGGGCTCTGAACACACTGCACAAAAGGAGTGCAAGACTTCGAAGTTTTGCTCAAGAGGAATGCTGCGAAAGGAGAGAAGAGGGAACAGCTGGGACAGAACTCAGGTAAGAGATCTATTTCCTTGCCATCGAGAACAACTATCACGACAGTTTCCATTTTAATGACACTGTCTTTGGTTAAATACGTGCAGAAATGCTTGGCTGAACTATGCAAACTGCATCATTTCAAGAAAATTTCTAACACTTTACCACCATTTCTATTACTGTTTTTTTTCTGGGTACCTTTCAAGGTCCTTTCAGTCTCCTGTGCTTGATTCAAGAGCGCAGTGCTGTCAGCTTTTAACCGTGCAGCTTTTCCTGATAGGTCTTCTCTCTTCACTGTCTGGTAATAGAACCATTGTACTATGAGTTTGTTTTAATAACCATACTGAAATCTTAAAGAATAGCAAAAGATTCCAATCCAGTTTAAAAAATAAATACACAGGGACTGAGATTTCATGTAAAGAACAAGATCCTCCAACCACAATTACCCAGATTAATCTAGGCATAACACAGCCCTAGTCTTCCAGAAAGTTCAGGAGCGCTTGGGGCATCAGACAGCAGTTACAGAATTGCAGCTGTTAGACAGTACTTTCCTGCTGGAGAACTCGGGGGCCTTTCTAGAGCAAAGTAAAAGAGAAGAGCTGAGAAGAGCACTGGTTCCCAGGGACCTCTTATTTTCACTGGGATGGACAAGGAATATTCATGTGAACAGCCTCACCAGGGAGGCAGGAATGAACCTCCCTAATGCTCAAGCAGGATGAATGTAGGAATATACAACATAGCAACTTCCTCATATAATGGCCACAGACAAATAAGGAAGGCTAAGACACACAGCTGTCTCATTTTGGTGCCCCTCTGATATCATAAAATATTTTACCTAGCTGAAACAAGCTTACCATCATCTGGCTACTCATGGGCACTTACCAATAGAGCTGAGTCAGCTGCGCTCCCAGCTCTGCTGGCCGCCTCCTCCGCTGCCTTGATGGCGTTAATAATGTTGTCGTAGGCAGTCGAGGCTTCCACAGCACAGCTCACCAACTCATCCTGCCTGGCGTTGTTCTTTATTCTGTAGGGAACAGGGTGAAAAATGCAGCCTTCTGCAAAGGCCACAGACTTTGGGAAGCATACTGAACAGATCTGAACTCAGCAGTTTTTAAATAAACAGCAATACAGAAAATGTTTATTCAGTTAGCTCTTCTACTTCATTCTGCCAAAATGTCAAATCTAGAAGCGGACCAAGAAGAAAAGATTCTTTATAAGACAGGACAAGTTCAGGTACTTCTTGGCAAGATAAATTATGGATATCCAAAGTACTCATTAAGTGACTAAAATGGTGAGACACAGAGTCAGTGAACCATCTTCATCCCAGCCCCAAAATACTGCTCAGTTCAGAGCACTATAGCTTCCAGGTAACTTCTGGCTGCTCCAACAGCCTACAGAAGTGGCTGCTGATGGAGCACAAGAGAGAGCAATGCTGAGACCACTTGCTCTTGCTGCAATAATTAGTGTGATAGCTCTGAAACAGGAAAAAAATAGAGCAAATATCTTGCACCCATTCCACCTGAGCTATGGAGCCGTCCATTTGTGTCAACGCTGTCTTGTTAATTGAAAAAGTCACACTGAAAACTATCAAAAATGACATTTTTAACTAAGAATTTTCCAGCTAAATTTTGTCTTTTGGAATTTAATTTGAGTTGGTATGTGAAGCTCATATAATGACAAAGTGAAAGCAATTTGCACAGAGGAAAATTAGGGTTCTGCTTTTTTTGTTTCTTCCCAATATACCATAAAAGGCCTTCAAAACCTCACTGATATTTCCAAGGTAAAGTATAAACAACGGAGAAAGAAAACCTAAGTCTGTTTTTCCTGTCTTTACGTTTCCAGAAGATTCCTTGAAGGATGACATTAAATGCTAACCAGGCATGTTTGAGAACTGACAAGATAACATTTGTTCCAGTTATTTGTCCCAATTCATTCCCATCAAAAAGGCATGAGTACAAGTAACTGAAACATTAAAAAAAAAAGGTAAAAAAAAATAAACATCCCTGCATGAGGATTTTCTCTCTTTATGTTGCTGTAGTACAGTTCTTGAGCCCAAGCAGTTCCCAAGAAAAATACAAGAAAAAAACAGGAAAAATAGGTAAAATAGAGAAAGACATGTTTCTACAAAAAGGAAACTTGCAAGAAATTTCCAGGTATCATGAAGAGACAGAAAAAGGCAAAAAACAGATTTTTTTATGGCTTTGCACTTGGTCATAAAAACAAGTGAAGTTACGGACATGGCAATTGTGGATGTTATGTACAAAAATTGCTCCTTTATAAGAAGGGTAACATACTCATCCAGTTGTTTTGCCAAGGCTTGCAGAGATTTGGCGTGATCCTCAGCCCTCACCACCAGAGGTTCTTTGCTGGCTGATAAGGAACCATTTGTCAGCTTTTCGTTCAGATCCTTCCTTGCTCCATCAAGTTGAGCAGCCAGACTTTCATATTCCTGTGAGTTTATGAAGACAAAATTTAATCTGTATTCATACATGCTTGATTTTGTCCTTTTCACTGCTAGTGTGATATACACCTTGCACCCAAGAAGATAAGGGGAAAAGCAACCTTTTACAACATACACTGGAGTATAAATAACTGCTAGTGGTTATATTCTGCTTTTATGTCCGTTATGTAAAAACAGAAAAACTGCTATACTGAGTAAGACCTGGAGTCTTTCTAGCACAGTGCCTTGCTTGTGACAGTGGCTAAATGCACAAGCACAACCACATACCAGTATTTCTCCAGCTACCTTCCCAAACTTCTGTAGCTCAGCATCTTGTTCAGATACACAATAACTCTCTCTTCTAAGAACTTGTCCAGGCAGGCTCCTCTTAGAGCTTGAAATCCCTCCCTTCCTTTCCTTCCCTCATATTCTAGACATGGATATGTGCTGCCCTTTACACTGACAGCAGGAATTTTTCTTTTTAATCTTAACTTATTTTTACCTCTTTGCTCTTCCGCAGTAATCCAAGTACACTGCTTGCTTGTGTCAAGGAAGTTTGGGCAGAGCTCAAAATATCCAAGATATTGCTCTGTTGTGCATTTGTCTCATCCATCCGTTTCTGAGGAAAAATAGAGAGTTGAATAATGTGACTGGCTCAGAAATGAGGGACATGGAAAATCATACCTTGCAGAAGGATTTCTCAAAGACACTTTTACTATGGTAATCAGGTATCTATAGTGTTTAGGATCTAATCATAGAATCATAGAATGCTTAAGGGCCATATTAATGATTATAAGAGTTAGAAAACTCAGTAGTAACAGCAGAGCACCTCAAGACAGCTGAGGAGCAGGTGACAGACGTTCCGTTATTAATGCTCGGACAATGAAAAATCAATACCAGTCAGCTCTAATGGACACATCATTATATACACTGATCAGGTCCCTTGCATGATCCCTTGCCGTGAGAATCTCACCAGTAAGGTGGTGTGAAGCCTTCCCATCTTAATCTCCCCATCTTAACCTCTTGAAAAAGACTCAGAGAGGGAAAGAGGTGAAATCTTTTGGTCTAGAGTAGCCCTGTGACAGTTAAACTGTAGCTCTGGGATGGTAGCGCAATATGAGCTCAACCAGACAAGTTTTATGGGTAGATAAGCCAAGTGTTCATCCTCTTCCATAAGGTTTCCCTCACTAACATGTTGAATTTCTAACAGAGCAGTGTATCAGCATATTTGCGACACGTACAGATGCATCCATCTTTTAAGACAACTGTCCTTTATGTGACACACACGTTATACTGCCCATGCACATAAAGGTACAACTTAACTATTAAAGGTAATTGAATGTAGAAATTACTTTGTCAAACGGTCCTGGCAAACTAGAGAACTAGAGCATTGTAAAGCAGTGATATATTTCATCAAACATCAAATTCACTTAAAAGGACAGGTTCTGTAGCACTCTGGTATTTCTTACATTATTTAAAAAAAAACTCTAAACAATTAAACCGTGTTCAAGAATGACAGCTTTTCACCTTTCTGATGAGAACTTAGAAGCAGTTACGTAGAATATTAACCCCCAAATAATTTAACAGTATTACATCTACTGTTCTCATTATTTATGTCTTTTAAAGCCAAACATTTTAAGGACATTATTACAAGAAATATACCAGAATTAGGAATTTCATCTAGAACAGGGGAAAAAATGGCTAGTTACAGCTGAAGAGAATGGAGAGGCAGAGACTTTGCTTTCTATCTCTCATCACACCTACGTCCTTTTCACACTGCCCTAATCAACTAATACTGCCACCCTTGGAGTAGACTACATTTATACCTGGGTATATGTGGAATGACAGAAAGAGACTTCAGAGAAAGTTTAAAGAATTTATGCCACCTGGCTTTGTAAGGCCAAAAGCAGCAATAAAAACACTCCCTATCTCTTGAGATTTAATCTTCTCCCAAACCCCAAGTGCTGTTACCTTAATGTCTTCCAGCAGAACTCCATTATCTCTGTTTATATTTTCAGCCTGCTTGACTTGTCCAGTGGCCTCATTCAGAGCTTCACGAAGATCAGTGAGTTTGGATTCATACTCATTCAATGAATCCCTCACAATTTTAACAAGCCCATGATTTTCTTGGTGGTACTTCTGTAGCTCATTCTTAACATGTGCCAGTACTGCAGTATTGGAACCAGAAAGAAAAGCTTTGTTCAAAGAGGGGAACCAAAACAAACCTCCTTCAATAGGACTTAACATTTACGATTAGAAAGCAGTCATAGGATGACTAAGCATCGTTTGCATCACTACAGCATCAGTAATTCTATAGTAGAGATGTTATTCTGGCCAGAATTCACTCACCAAACTGCTGCTGCAGACAAGGAGAATACTCCTACAGGAAAATATTTATTTAGCATTTTTTTAAATTAAATAGGAATTAAGATGATCTTTTAAGTATATTGCTTTTGTTTTAATACGGAACTAATACAGTTTAATCACCATTTTCATATACAATATAGACACCTACATCCCAGCTAGACATTAAAGCTTCTCCTGTCATCAGCATAGATACACATGCACTTCCAGGTCACATTTCATCTCACCCGGGGTAGAAGCCTAAACCAGGTAAAGTGAATCACATTCTTAAAAAGTGTCCATTTTGCTGCCTACACACAGGATAGAGAAGAGCTGTTCAGAGGTACATATCAAAATGCAAAATTAAGGAAGACAAATTTCACTCATAAGGTCCTTCACAATTCTCAATTGCCCCTGCATGGGAGAGAGGCCTGTGACCCTGCTACCCTTGTTGTCTCTGCTCTGCACAACCAAGTTTGCTGTTCCAGCAAACACACGCACAGAAAATAAAATGGAGCATAAGGAAAACTTCTGCACTTCCTCATTCTTTTATGACATGACCCTTCTACTATTCTAATGGCTTCCTAACATGGGACTTTAAATCACATGTGTAATTTTTCTAAAATATCTTACATATTATAACACACAGAAGCACTGGGTAAATATTTTTAGTGATATTCCTGTATTATTAAAGAGGACTGCACTGGGTTTCTTTCTCAGTTTATTTCATAACAAAATAAAAAGGGTTTTAAATCCTCTACAAAATGACCACTTTGGTTTTGACTAACAATTACTACAAACCCAGCAATACATTTCAAAATGTTCCTCCTTGCACTCCATCCCAAACAGTCAATAACAGTTCAGATTTAAGACTGATCTTTCTAAAGAGCCAAAAGAAGCAGCTGGAAGAACAAACGCTTACACAGCTGAGCTTCTCTTCTTTCCTGCTCTGCATCTGTTTGCAGTTGGCCAAAGTTGCGGTTTCGCATCTCTGTCATCATTCGCTGAGCATCAGCCAGTTCTTTGGCAGCATCCCCCAGAGGCAAATTGTTACCTTCTGCATTTGTACCAGCTATTTGTTCCAAGAGCACTGAAAAAAAGAAGTCAAAAGAAGTCAGAGGATGCACTTAAGCCTATGCAACAGACAAAAAGCACAGAGCTGCTCTCCTTTATGAAAAGGGCATGCCTGTTCCTGAATTCATTAATGAATTTGGGGTTATTTATACCAATGAGAAAAGTACCTTGTGTCACTTTGTTTTTCCAAAATTGTCAAATTCCCAGCAATAATTTTAAGCATCTAGTTTAAAATACCCTAAACTAGCAATCCAGGCTAAAGTCAGGACAGTCAAACATATCTTCTAAACCGCCTGCTGAAAAAGGTTCTCTGTCCATATTCACTATATAGGGAGAGTTGGCACTTAAATTTATATTATGTAAGAGTGAATTATATTTATTTATTATATTTAAGAGTGAACTCCACAACTATGTCTAACTTTTTATTTTATAAAGCTGTTTTCTGAAAAAAAAATCTCATGATTGTTTAGGAATATTTAAGTAGACTGTAAAACAAAACATACGGGAAATCTTTGGAATGTTTTACCTTGTATATTACTGACAACTATTTGTATTCTTGAAATCAAATCCTTTCCTTTCTGATTAGTTTCACCAAAATTATTGAATAATCTTTCTGCTGTTTTGTAGTTCATTTCAGCCTAGCAAGAGAAGAAAAAAGGAATTGTATTAAAGATACCTGGATACAACAAATTAATATGCGATTAAGAGAAGCTCACTTTTTAATTAATTTAGCAAGTTACCTTTTCTTGGAGAGCATTTACATCACGATTTAGGTTAATGAAGTCTGTCTCCATCTCATCTACCTTTGAACCTTGATTACGAACAACAGAACGGTAATTGTTCAATAAAACCTGAAACAGAAGTAAAAAGAATTTCAGTAAATCACCCAGACACAGGATATATGAAGAAAAAGATCACTGGCTTAGGTCTTTACCCTAAGTAACTAAAGACAACGTTACTGACTTTATAGCTGACCATCTTATCAGCTGGCCCTTTGTTTCTCTAAGTTCAGCAAGTGCTATTCCAACTAAGGAAAATTAATTTAGAGAGTAATGTTTGCAGTAATGCAGAGGCATGAAGTGCTGGAATGAACAGGGCTTTAGGGAAGCCTCAGACACCGAGCTTTCGTGTTCAGTAGGCCTAAAAAAAGCAGAGATGCTCACTGCCCTTCAAAGCACAAAGTGGAACTAATAATTTTCTGCCAACAGGTGGAGCCCAGTAATGCCAAGATTCAGTACTTGAAACTGAAGATTCATCAATGTGTGCCTGTGAGCTGACAAAAATGGCACAAATATCCAGGTTCAGCTCTTGCAGGCTTCATCTGCAGTCAGTGCAAGACTGCTCCTTCTATGTGTATGTACCTTTAAGTCCTTGATGCGTGTCTCCAAGCCTCTCATCTGCTCCAGTGTGTGGGAACTCGCATGGACATTTTGCAGCTGAGACTTAATCAGCTGAAGCTCATCACCTATTGTGCTCAAATCCTTCAGCAATGTAATTACACAGCTATCGCAGGCTGCAAGCAGAGAGTACAAACAAAGGAAAACAATACATATTATTGAGATTTTGCAGAGAACATTCCTCTGAGTGCATTAAGAAATAAGATGCAATGGAAACTTTTTGATGCTTGTTACCTTATGCTACCTGAAGAACAAGGGTAACAACAAGGCCCATAGTGTCAAGGTGAGGGACCCAACCCAGAGGTAAGAAGGAGGCCCCACCTACATTTGGTTAAATTGCCTTTTTCATCATATTTTCCAAGTGTTTGCTTGATTTTTTGCTTTTGTGCAGGACACCACAATCCTTTTTTAAAACCTGCCATCTTTAAACAGTCATCAGTATATATCCATAGCAAGGAATCAGCAACCTAAGTGCAATTCTATTTTATTACTTACAGTCACAATCTTCATCAGGATCCACATCTTTTGGTTCATTATTTAAGCATTCTGAAATCAGAAAACTATCATCAGTAACTAAGATTTTCTTATGGAAATGTTACTACTGCATTTTTATACTCTTTCCATGGCTGGCAGCCATGAAAACACTATGTAGCCCTTTCATAAATCCATAATCAGGGTGAGCTAGCTAGAGTGTCCAGAAGAGCTGAGAGTGCTCAATTCAGCTCCCTCTTGCGCCTTGCCAAGATCTACATCTTACTCATCCTTCCAAGGCTGACTGTTGCCTTGTAACACATGTGCTGTGTAGCAGCAGGAGGCTCTCTGGCAACAAAGCTGCTGAATCCAGTCCATTTTGCCTCAAATAATAATACTGTGATTGAAGTCCAGGCTATACAGCCTACTAATTAAAACATTTACCAAGGACATAGTTTCAAACCCTTTATCAACCTCACCATTTACATTCAAACCACGGATTCTTATTTCCAAAAGGTTTCTAACCCACAGGGTACTGAGAAATGTTCATGGCTTGCTTTCACAGCTGCTCCAGGTTGCACGGTTAAGAGATTAATGGGGCTTGAGGGATGCAAGGAGCATGCGGATGGCACTGTCCATAACCTGAAGCACAGAGCTTGACCCTCAGATACTGGTAGCACAAAGCAGGTAGAAATGCTGCCATCGGTCTTGCCAGCAACCTAGCCCAAGGACTGCCTCTCCCACGTGCCGTGCTCTTACAAAATCTGGTGTAAGAAGGTTAACAGGAAGTCTACAGCAATTTGCACGATTCTAACTTTTGCTGAATTGTTGAATTCTAACTTTTAGGAGGCAGGAGAGGAGCTGGCTCCTAAAAATATCATCATATAGGACAGGAATCTCCGCATCTTTATGCCTAGGTGTCTGTTACAGATTTAGTCCTATTGGCTACTGAAAAATTCACGGGACTGCCATCGCCTGTTGCAAATGAAAAAGGCTGAGCAAATCTTTCCCTTCAGAGGATGCACTTAGGATCTATCAGCCTTTGCTGCTGCTGTCAAGAGTCAACTGTGAGAGGCTACAGTGATAAAATTAGACCTGAACTTTAACAGTAGCGTGAAACAGCCTGGAACAGACTGCCTAGCTGTGTCATTTCCTTTGCACTTGCCCATTAAGTCATCAGGAAGTTAAACAGCACTGGTAGTGAGCATTCCTGCCTAAAGAAGAAAAGTCACAAAGAATCTATTTGTAAGAGAAAGACGGAAATTATTTTGAAAGCAAATACACGTGCAGTCCTGCTGTTGTATAATTCAGCTAACACCAGATACATTTCAGCTGTGGCTATGAAGTATCAATTAAACAAAACTGCTATTGCAGCGTGTGCACAAATGACATCAGCCAAGAAATGATGAAATGAAAACACCCAGCCAAGTGCCAAACATCACGCATGTATAAACCTGCTAGAACATGCTGGGCTGCTCATCACAGAAGCTTTTATTGCTAATGCAGAGAAAAAGATGGCTGATCAGAATATATTGTTGGAGACAAACTGAAAATAAACTGGCTTGCTGAATTTTGCCCTGAGGATTAGTTTGTCCTAGCAAACTCTTGCTTCAAAAAGAAAAGAATGGTAAAACATCAAACACTGCTTGGATCTGTTCCACACAAAATATAAATGTAATAAAGAAGCGCTACTTTAATGATGAAGGAGAAAATGAGAACTAGCTTTTGAAAAATTGCATCAGGTACCAACTGCAGTTCACATCATGATTCTTAAGTCACTCGATTATAATCTGAACAGGGGTGCAGGGAAATGAAATGTGAAAAAGACAGGAGTGTATTAGTCTGACACTTCACTAAAATGTGAGAAGGAAAAGCTGCCTCTGGTGAAAAAAAAGTAAATTTTCTGGAGAGCGAAAATATGAGAGAATCAAGAACAGCAGCTTCCATGTTTATGAATGAAGAGTATTTCAAAAGAAGGAGGTGAATCACAGTAAAGATGGGCCGAGGAACATAGAATTAGACCATTTACTTCAGAATTAGAGTAGATAAAGCAAATATATACCTGTGGTGTAACAGTCTTTGAACTCATCTAGTAGTGGAGTATGTGTATAACTGATACTGCGAAAATTAAGGAAGTCGCAGTCTGCAGATAGGTATAAAGCAGGATTTATAAAATAGCCTCCTGAGTACCAGCTCAGATTCATAGCTTCCACCGTAAACACAGTTAGCTTAGATACCTCATACAGCAGTGCCTGATGCACACTCTGAAGCTGTTTGTTATTCATCTGTCTCAGATACCCTTAAAAGACATATTAAGGCAGCTTCATGAGGCATGTTTCATAATCCTTAACACAGTGACAAGATATGACAACTATTTTAGAGGAGAAACATTAATGCATTTATATATATGCCTGTGAAATAGAAAAGCAAAATATAATTGATACTGTTTAGAAAGGAAAATACATGATAAAATGCCCTGCAAGGGTGAACTCAGTGATTCAGCACAGCTCTCAATTACTATGCTGTTATATTTCACAAAATGTTCTCTTTGTTAAAAAATGAGCTACATTTCTTATAAGTCTAGGTGTTTCCTTCAGTTCAGCTTATCAGAAGATCTTGCTCCTTTGCTTCCCAGAGGGTGAACACATTCACAGGCCCTTGCGTACCTCCAGTCAGATGGTCACAGCTCGCCAACTGCCCATTATTATTACAATTACATTTTTGACAGTAGCCTCCATATTTTTGTGGATTTCCAAAATATCCAGGAGCACAGCTAGATAAAAGAGACACAAATATTGTTTTATTAAATATATGAAGCTGCTTTTGTCAAATATACTTTCACATAACAAAAAAAAAAATTCTCCCTCTGAAGAAACTGTCAAGTAGTAGATTTCATTTCTTGACTTCGACAAAAATTATCTATTTTTGGTTTACAGTATACTCTGCACTCCGTTAAAAATCTCAATCCAAGTGTTATAGAAAGTGTTTCTAAAAATAAAAGAACTCCCACAGTGCTCATCTAAAAATAATTCACTTGGTCTATAAAAACACACAGGCATAAAAACATATACTTAAAGAGAGTTTTGAAAGGCTTAACCTGGCAAATCATATCATTCTGTTCTGTGGTCCCACCAGAATTCATGTATCCACTAGCATCATGCTGCAAGCACATGCTGCATTTTCATAGAGCCGTGGCACTGAACATTGCCACCCTTCTGCTGGCTGCTACCTCCTCTTGCCATCTGCCAGCAACACAGCCCACATGAGCAGTTCCTAAATATTTTCTAGGAAAAAGACATTGCCTGGACTAGCTAGCTAATATTTCTAAAAGTCACTTTGTTGCATGTTCTAAAGGGCTAGTAATGCGTGATCAAGGGGCCTCAATGAATAGCTGAGACTGGTATCATTTTCCACTGGAAGAACAAATCTGTTGATAACCTACTGCTTTTATGTCAAAAGTAACAGTTCTGAAACATTGTTAAGTTGCACTTCTAAAAGATAACGTGTTACTGAAGATACTGTCTTCAGGGTCCTCACCGGTGATCTACTAGCCTCAGGTTTCCAAATCAGACAACCCCATTTCATTATCCTTAAATCCTCCTGGATTTAAACTCAATGAAATTGCTTCCTCCTTCTGCCTGAAATTGCCATGCTGCATTTATTTTGCTTAGCCAAACTGCTGTAATGTTCCAGCCAAAGAGAGAGGTTCAGTGTGGCGTTTCTACCTTCCACCTGCAGGACACATGGCAATGCTCTGGGCTGAAGGGTACTGAAAGTTACATGGTTGCCACTGGATAACTAAGAACACTGAAGCACCAGCAAGTATGTTAGAAGAAATGTTTTCAATTGGTAATGGGACAAAATAAGCGGAGATACTATTATTAGCAAGAGTGAAGGATAAGACACAAGACATATGGCACATATTCAGAGTGACTGACATTTCTCTCATTGATAAAAACTGTGTAGTCGGTGAATTTCTTGTGGAGAGTTATTTACATTGATTCAGGTGTGCTTGGGTCACATCTGCAATTCCACTGCAGCACCACACTACAGCAGTATCGATACTTAAGTGTGTACATATTTTGCGTACACATATATGTACACATATTAAATAATACAAATCTGCCTCCTTTCATGGTGTCTCTGGAAGACATTTGCCCTGAGAAACAAGCCACTTACCGTTCACAACGAACTCCGGTATAGCCTTCTTTGCATAGACACTGAATATCTTCACCATTTGCCACACAGCCAGTTGCAAATCTGTAAGAAGAAACAAAAATTTAATTGTGAACCCATAATCAAATAGATTTTACATTCTAGATGCTAAATTCAATTAAATGAATTTCATATTAAAAGGCTTTTATATCAAATTATGACTGAGTTAATTTAATTGCCTCCAGATAAATTGCAGTGACTTAGTTCTTTGAAGTTTCAAATTCTCTCTAGGTTGTCTCCTTAGATTAAAAAATAATAATTTCCTGACCTTCTGGACAGAATGCAATAGTTCATTACACAAAGGAATGCCCAAAATAAACCTTAATAGTGATGATGTAATATAAAACAAGCCTATGTGGCTATTTTATCTTACTAGGTAAAAATCAATAGTCTGTGCTAGACAAAGTTCCCTCTTGTTTATATAACTCTTTGCTTATTTAAAGATGGAAGCATTAGATCATATTTTTACATAGCTAATACTCTTCTTCTTTTTCTTTTCTTTTTAAGTAAGGCAGGGTAGAGTTGTGCTCGACCTTAGAAAGCTTCAGGGTAGATCTAATTAACACAATGAACATTTTTGTACATTTCCAGCAGACTCAGCCACATTCAAATCTCAGCAGGGTGGATCACCATTTTTTGCCCATTGTTTGGTGAGAAGAAGGCAGGAAGTGAAGACAAGATAGGCCACCTTTGTTATTTCCATTAATAGTCGCTCAATCATAGACAGGTACCAGAAGTCTGCACTAAGAATTATGTATAATTTGACTATCTGGAAAACTGTTGACTCCAGTAATGGACAATACATTTCCCAAGTAATGAATGGTATGTACCAGCCTAATGTGCAGCTGTGAAACTATTGCAGGTCTCATGGGCTCTCTAGATACATCAGTGCTCTTAAAGCTAAAGATGAGTAAAATATGCTCAGCCAGCTTCAGGCAAACACCTGCAGAAGAGGCCAGTGCTGTCAAAAACAGGTCTATCAGACAGTCCTCTAATAAATGAAAAACCTGTCTATTGTCAACGAGTGTAAATCTCTTCCTTAAGACTACCTGGGGTTTGCTCATGCACCTGCAAGTACTATGTGGTGCCTTTAGCAATTCATAACTTAGGATCTTTAAAACCCTCTTGGTTTTGTTTAACACATTGTACATTTCAGAGCTGATCAATGACAATAAACAATGTGGCTCAGCATGCCATTCATTTAAAATACATTTACTGCCCAGTTTTAAAAGCCTGGCAACCTTGTTAGATCTGAGGAAATTTATTTTTTTCTAGTTCAGTAATATTTGCTGAGTACCAGCTGCAGTTCAAATGGAGCTTCTGCCCAAAGAGGCAGCATAATCTTTCAGATGTAAAGCTGATGAGCTTTACTTCTCTAAATTATTTTTGCATCTTACTAGATTTTCTGAATTCACAGAAAAGGCTTCTTCATCATTATGTCACTAGCATCATTATGGCCACTTATCTCCTCTATGCTGAAAGAGAGGTGGCTGAGTCTGATGGTAGTAAACATGATATTAAGGATAACTTACATCCTACATTTCTTCCCTTTACTTTCTGTCTGGCTTCTGAGGCTCTTTTACAGTACCTGTTTGTATAAGGGCAAGGGCACATCCGACAGGAACCTTGAGTGGCATCTCCAAAATAGCCGTCCTTACAGCGCTCACATTTCTCCCCAGCAGTGTTATACTGGCAATTCTTAAAGAGGAAACAAGCAAGACTGTTAACTGGGTCCTCCCATTCTACGTAGCTTTATTAATGTTTTAAATATTACAGTCCATCTATTCAGACACTCTTAAGGATGTTTTTTTCCCTACTACATAATTGAGCATTTATTGCCAAAATGCCTTTATTATTAAGACAGATTGGTTTCTGTTATTCTCACATTGTAGAAAGCCCATTTTGCTCACTATTGTGGAAGAAAAACAGGTAAAAAATCAATATTAAATATATTTTAAAGGGATTCAGTCAGATGTGCAGTTTGTTAGGAAAGTTCCCATAATGCATTATCCACATCTTGATATTTCAGTGGAAGTGATTCAAAATTCACAAGATTTAAATGTAACTTTAACTTTTGCATCTTAACACAAATTAGAAGGCAGACACAATTTAAAAGCATGCGGTGAACTGAGTCCGAATACATTCTTAAAAAATCCCATGAAATTAATTCCAAAACTAATTCTCGTGGTAGATTCTGATTAAATTTGAATGCCATGCATCTTTCCCCATGCACCTGTAATTTGTTTTTAATTTGCTAACTGCAATGAATAATGAAAAGCAAGTGCTGGGATAAAAAAAAAAAAAAAGAAACCTCTAACTGATGCAGTACAGTTTCCATGATAAAATAAATTTTATTTTAGAAATATTCTTATTCCTGTTGCTGTCTGAATATCACACACATCTATAAATTATGGGGGGGAGTGGTGGTGATCAAAGTGCTTTTGCTTTAGTTAAGGAGATATTAATGGAGGATACAACTTGTTCAAATGCATTGGTGAGCAGTCACAAAGGCAAGCCCTTACTCTCCCCTCTGTTTTCTTTCTAACTTCAATATACAACAAGAGGGACTTAGTGACCCATAAAGTTAGCTGTGTACTAACAAAGTACAAGGTGTAAAGAGAGAGTGGACGTCTGGCTGGAAGCAGTCACCTATTTCAGGGACTCCAACGGCTTTGAGCCATGGTTAAGAGCCCTAGCACCAGGGCAAGCAGCAGGAGAGCCACTTTTCCCTTCAACTGAGAATTTCTGATTTCTGTCCTTTACATCTCCGTTTGTATTCCATTCTTATCCACATTTCCTCATACCAAGATTCCCTTAACAACATCAACAAGCCTTCCTGCAGCCTCTGCACATAGTAACCCATAATTTGTCTTGGTTAAAAAATTAAATTTGTGGCTTGTTTATGAAAGGCTCTGGAAATGAAGAGGCAAAGCTTCAGTTCATGGTGACTATGGGCCATTTAACTAGGATAAGCTAAAGAGATACGAAGTTTATAAAAGCGACCATTTTAAAATGCAACCTTTTTTTTTTAAAAAAGTGAATGTTTTCCTGCAAAAAACTCCCAGAAAATTCAGCTGGTTTCTTAATGGTCCTGGGATAAACCTAAAGAAAAATATACAGCAAAAGAAGCAAGAGATGTATTTAATATTGCCTCAGGTGAAAATATTTGTGTTGGTTGGTTGCATCCACAGAATTTATCTACTGACTTTTGTTTTGCTAATGCCCATTCTGTCTACAGAAATGGAAGTAAATATGTATATACATATATATATGAAGAAATTTTCATATGAAAGCTACTCTGCACGTCCCTTACTCCCTGCTAGCTACACGGCATATAAAAAATGGAGGGCGCAGGCCAGTGCTCCAAGGCAGAGCAGAAGGAAGCCAGCACCTCCCTCATGGGTCTTTCTTCAAGTTACATCGGCCTTACATAGGACAGGCGAGCAGAGACAGCCTTTCCAAACAGCCAACTTCCAAACTCTGGAAGGAAAACTGCCACCTGACCCCCAAGGACCTATGTGGAACAGGATGCCACTACTCCATGGGTCAGAGATACATAGGAGACACCTGCGTATACGGTGTTACATGACATAAAATACGACCTCAGAGGATGAGGAAGTCTCAGCATATGCTGTAGCAAGGGGGATGCACCTTTCAGGAGGAAAGGCAGGGACCAGAGGAACACAAAAATATTTTTGTGTTAGAAGGGCAACTCAAGGTCTTCTCACCTCCTCTTGTACTTCCTTCTCCACATTCAGGAGAGCAGCCCTGCCACCCTCTCATCCCACCACCAAGCAACAGGCCTCTGCCTGAGCTGAGGAGGACTGTCCTGCTGTCGCAGAGGAGAGGGTGAGGGCGAGCTGAGCAAAGCCTCCTATGGAAGCTGTAACAGCAGGGAGGCTGCCAGGGAAGGCACCACGGGCCCTTGCCCTCGGTGAGGAGGTGGTGTGGGAGGCCGCGAGAACAAGCCTTGCGCTCTGGGTCTGCAACGTGACTGCTCCACAGGGGAGGTCTCTCTGCCTTCTCTGCACCCTGCAGCCGTCGGTTGTGTCACGGCTCCTCTACAGAGGGATGCCTCACTCCTCATCATGCGGAGGCTCATAATGAACCTAAATGGGGCCCCTTGGGTTTTCTTCTTCACTGCGTTATGCTGAATGACTTTACTCATCTAGAAATTTGTCCCAGGGCCAAATGTTGATTAAGGTCTGTCTATCCAAAAATTAATCCAACATAGGAAAGGAAGGATAAAGAGAACCCCAACCTGTGCGTTTTGGGAGGGAAAGGTGAAATTTGCATTTTA
The DNA here is from genome assembly GCA_013389825.1 of Crypturellus undulatus. Classification (NCBI taxonomy): domain Eukaryota; kingdom Metazoa; phylum Chordata; class Aves; order Tinamiformes; family Tinamidae; genus Crypturellus; species Crypturellus undulatus. The sequence continues at coordinate 41,326 of VWPW01021480.1, forward strand.
GGGGACTTATAGTTTTCATCTGAAGTAAAACTCTCTCATCTTTACAGCTTTGTGGCAGCAGTTTCCTGTCCCGGCCTGCCCTGCCTGCCCTCAGAAGCAGAGCGTAAGTCATTCCCCAGAATAGGCTCACTTGGCTTCCAGCTTCCACCGGAGCAGCCGCGTGGGTTGGGACAAAGCAGGGGCTGTTACGTAGCACACAGGAATGCACCGCAGGCAGAGCGGATTCACAGCGAACAAGGAGGTAAGGACACAGAAAATAAACCACTGCAAGACTTTGGCAAGGTTCTTGCTTACACAATAAGAGAAAAATCAGTGACAAGTCTAAGTGGGATTTTTGGGGGGAACAAATAGTTTAAACAAACATCAGGTAGAGAGCCACTGTCGGCCAAAAGTCACATTTTCGTTGCTAGCAGGGTCATCAACTCTGATGAGGCTGCTTTGGATTTAATATGGTGTGTCAGGCAGCAGATTCTGCCCCATTCTATCTTCTGAAACTGATACAGTTTTTGAATTAATTTAACTAGTATCCCATTTATCTTAATTCTTTCAAATCCAACTAGCTGTAAATTAAGATTAGTAGAGATTTACTGATGCTGATTAAAAAGATATTACTCTGCAAAGACTATACTATGCATGAATATACTGCTTGTCAGCATTTATAAACCCTAATTTAACTGTATAAAACTATACTGCATATGCCATGATATGACTTCACAGTTTTTAAACATAATTGCAAACATCCACATACGAGCTTAATTTGGTGTCTTTTTGTACCATAAGTTAACCAAAATTATAGGGTAAAGAATAATCAGAACAAGGATGCAAATAATTCTAATTACCTACAGTTATGTTACACATGGCAGTGTATGCAAAACTTTTACACTAATTTATAGTACAAGATATAAAGACTGAGGTATGCAAGACTTTTTTTTTGTATTCTGCTAGCAAGATGACAATACTATATAGCCCATCCTGCTTTTAGTGAATGCTTTTTCTCATTCCTTTTTTTTTTCCAAGTTCATTTCCTCATTAATATTTTACTTACAATACATTTTCCAGAACCATCCAGACATCTGTTTGAATTTCCATTGCAATTGCAGGGAACACAGCGTCCAGTAAATAATCCCTTATTCTCACGATAATATCCAAGGCTGCATTCCTAGACAAAGGCAGGGAGGAAAAAAAGAGTTGATGAAAATAAAGTTTTCACAGGTTATGAGATAAGAAATTGTCTGCCACTCCCAAGGAGTAATGGAGGTATACATTTCTTGACAAAGTTTTCTAAGATCATGCTACTGTTTCAATAACAAGTATTTTAAGTCAGTAAATGGCGAAGAATGGAACTGAAGCAGTTTCAGCCTAAGCATCTGAACACTGTGCTCTACATTTTGTAGTTGTGGGGATTTCATGATTTTGACTCTGATCCCTGAGCAAAACACATTTCCTATGGCTATGTACAAAGATGTAGAATATGATTTTTAAACCACAAAGATCTGAATATAGATTCAACTAGTGTGCTCAAAGCATAACATAAGGAAATCTCATACATTAGCTAGTGGTTATATGAACTCTTGATAATAACTTAACTACAGTGTATTCTTTGCAAGTACTTCTAATGAGATTTTTTTTAAGTGAATTCATCATGATTTCCAAAATAAGTCTACCTGGAGCTATATGAAGCCACACTTAGGCATAGCTAGATGATCTTACAAAACACACAATTTTGTAGATGTACTGGACCACTGTGAGTACAGGCTTGTCCCAGAAAACCCAAAAGTATGAGAAGAATGTTCAACCATTGAGAGTACATGAACAGAAACAGAGCACATCAGATCAAAGTCAACTTTAAACAGGGGGCTGAACCAGAGAAACTTTATGAATGAAGCAAGAGACATTGCTGTCAGATTTATTAGCCTACAGGAGGTAGATAGTAGCTAGTGTGTTAAAACCAGCGTCTTGCTTGGCATGGGTGCCGAGGAGGGAAAGTGCAAGGAATCCTTCCTGGGCATGGTGCCTTCCCACTTCCACACCACTTCAAATGCTCATGCCCACATTCTCCGCTCAGCTTCCTCCTAGGGCTTCTGTCACACCAACCACAACAGAAATGGCCAAGCATAGGTCTATCCCTGCGTGTCTTCCCCAAGCTCCCTCTCATAAGTGCAAGGAAGATCACAGGTAGCACTGAGGCAGGGAGCAAGCTGTACTCCTGTGAAGCAAATGCCTCCCAGATTCTTGCCTCCAGCAAGGTAGGCCTGCACGGTGCCTGTGCATCACTAGTATATCATACTTACAGGCTGGCCCCAGTGACATTCAGAAATAAAGTGACAGTTGAACTTAAAGGCCATAAATCTTTTCTCACNCCAACCACAGCAGAAATGGCCAAGCATTTGGCCATTCTGTGTGTCTTCCCCAAGCTCCCTCTCATAAGTGCAAGGAAGATCACAGGTAGCACTGAGGCAGGGAGCAAGCTGTACTCCTGTGAAGCAAATGCCTCCCAGATTCTTGCCTCCAGCAAGGTAGGCCTGCACGGTGCCTGTGCATCACTAGTATATCATACTTACAGGCTGGCCCCAGTGACATTCAGAAATAAAGTGACAGTTGAACTTAAAGGCCATAAATCTTTTCTCACAGTAATTGCACCACCCAGATTGATGGGAGAACTCTGAAGAGCACAGGGTTTGCAGGACGGAGCCTCAAGTCATGCTGAGGTTGGTTGAAGCATAAACATTTGTGTAGGGACAGAACTAACTGGTGTAAGTATCAGCCACAGAAATACTAGAAAATCACCTCTCCCAAAGCAGATCCCAAAAGGAATATTGAGCTATTTAAATCAGATGCAAATGTCACCTTTGCCTTCTTCAAATACAGGATAAACAAACAAAAACCCACAAAATGCCAATATCATCAACATTTTTTTTAATATTGATTTCAGTGCAAGCAAAGACCGAATTTAGAGTATGCATCCTCTTTTGAATTTTTTTAAGATAAAAATGGTGAATATGTCCCCTGAAAAACAGTCAGTATACACAGTTTCTGAAAAAAAACAGGGCCTAAAATATATTAAAGAACATGACTAAGTAAAATATAGTGTATATAATTTTTATTTACTAAAGTCTTTTTTTTGGAAAGCAAAATGAAACATTAAATTTAGAATTATATCCAAATATGGATATGAGGACATATCTATGCAGTTTTCTCTTTGTTCCTATTTATGCTCTCTTTAAACTTTAAACAGTACATCTGAAGTACTGAAAACTTTACTTGAGAAATAATATTCTTAATATTGAAATATTTATTGCCCAGGAAAGTAAAGCTCCAGGCACCTTGAAGTGCTTAAGACTTCAGGCTCATTGTTTTCAAGTAAACAGTAAATTAAATCAAAGTTTTTGCACATACTTTCGTTAGCTAAATGATTAGAGAAATAAGATTAGCTGCCTGATTACTCCTACATTAAATAATGTATAAGTTGTTATAAAATCAGTCCGTTTAAAAAAAGGGGAGGAGAGGGGAAGAAAGAAGCAAGCAAGGGGGAGAAAATGAATAAATTACCTGTCTCAGGTTAAAATCACTTTGAACTTGTTGCTGGTGACTTCCTCTCTGAAGCTGAGGAAATAATAGTTTTTGTTGCATATCTTGCGCGAAACAGTGCCCTATGGCTACTGAAGTGACAAGTAGCCACCTTACAGTCCTTAGCCTCTGTGTTTTGGCCGTCATTTTACTTCAGCTCGCTGGTTAACACGCGCTGGACTTTCAGTATTCAAATGTTCTCTTATACGCTCCCTTATTCTTCAGCTTCTGACTCAGATTAATGAGGCTCTGTGCTGCAATGGGCCCCACCTTTAAACTTTCTACGTGAGTCAAGTCGTATAGCACACATTGCAGTTCCTGAGGTTAACAAATAACTCCGCGAGGCCTCTAGCTCCATATATACCTACCTTAAGGTGTGGCAGGCATCACCTTCTCCCCACCTAATGCAGTCAGACAGAGCTAGATGATTAGAGTAGTAAATCATGGAATGAGTAACGCTGCACAAACATACAGCATGTAGGAACTACACAGCTTTGGGTCTTGATCACTTCCTTTGGGCTACGTTTTTTCACCAGTACATGTAAAAATGCCCCTTGCCATATAAAGGCAGCATGTTGCAAGCAACGGGATGGAAGTAGGAATTTCAGGAAATATGCATTAATTTGCCTATGGCACAGAATCAAATGTGTGAAAAATTAATGTCTAGAAATATTTCCAAAATGATATTCAGCAGATGATATACAATTCCTGAGTAGCAGACACACATAAATTCAACTGTAAATGTCAGTTTGATCAGTGGCTCTGCAGCTGCTCTGGTCTAGATATTTGTCTCCTATTCTCATTTCCAGAATGTTTTCAAGGTTAGCACAGTTATTGCTGCTTTATGGGAACCTTCAACCATTTTCTCAAGCAATAATGCCTCATATTTTTTGCACTCTGTACACTACTTATCTCTCCACTACTTTTTATGTTACCGCGGGTATTAATTCAGGAGAAGAGTTAAGATCTAAGCTAAGCAAAATGACAGCCAAAAGATTTACAGCCTCAGAAACAACTGACTGGGGCGAGGTATTTTACAGAGGCTAGGATTTCACCACTCTCCAGGTGATAGTATTATTGTGCAATTTTCACATTATCTTAAACAAAAAATATCTCCAAATATTTTGCAAATGTGGACAATTTAAGTTTTAAAATGTTTTCCTACAAAAATAGGAAAATGGTAGGCACCCCAAGAGACTAGGAAAGTGCTCAGAATTATTTGGGCTCAGGTTCTTTCCTTTGGATCATCTCATGCTTTTTCTTACTACATATGGAGCTAATTGTTACCAAGAACTTTCCCCTCATGTAAGGTCTCAGAGGCTCTGATCAAGTCAACTCTGACCTTCTCTCCATTCAAGTAAGACAGACTGAGATTCATCATTCTTCCATTGGGCAGCAGAGAATTCTTCAGTATAGTGTATATGTACATATAATGTATATTGTATATTACATTCTACACTGTATATTACACTTACATTTCCACAATGCAATCAAGAGTTGAATATCCCTAACGAGTTACTTTTAGTGAAAGTAACCGAAGCATCAGAAGCGCTTGCACTCAGAAGCAGCATATTTAAGTATTTTAATAACTACTTGCTTTTTCTAATTCAACCAGTATGTACAGCTGCAGGCAGGATAGAAGATAATGGTACAGTATAGAGGCAAACATCTCCTACCTGACATGAGTCACCAGCATACTCAGGAGGGCAGGAACATGTCTCTACATTGTAGGCAGTGCTGCCGCTTCCTGTGCTGGTGGCTTCCTCTAGCTCAACCTCACCAAGGGTTAATCGCTGAGTCTCCGTGAAGTAAAGGCCTCTGATGTGTAAGCCATCTAGTCTAGACAGGATCACCAGCAGTTCTTCTCTGGACACAGGTTTATTGCTGCTGGAATGTCTGAAGTTTCCCTGCACATGAAGGATACAAAATGAGCACAGTTCTGCAGCTTCTTCAAAAAAAGTATCTGCAGAGAGGACAAGGTGGCAGAAAATAGAAAAAAAATCGCAGATAGACCTCCATAGCCCCAGGTACTGTGGAGGGAAATAGAGGTCAGGAAAACAAGAATGATGAATGTAAACACAGAATAGGTGGGGCAAAAAAAAAAAAAGAAGAACCAAAAGAAAGGACCTATTCTGTACTTCACATATTTATTAGTAAATGATAGTGTATGCCAACTCCTAACAAACTACAAAGCACCTGAGAAAGATGTCTGGAATCTATGGGTATGTGCTGTAGAAAGTGGTACAGACATAAGGCAAGATAATTAAGAAATAATTCAATAGTCAGAAAGTGAAAACAGAGCTCCAGAGGAATGCTGATACTGGGAAAGGTATGTGAGATTTCAAAGTATCAAGAATTCATTCCAAGATAGGAATAGTCATGAAATAGATTCTTTCCCAGTAATCAAATTTCTTTGAGAGATCATCAACAAATCAAAGGAGGCAGAGGAAAATTATTTTTTTTTTAAGATTAAGCAAAGTCCTAAAAACCCTATCTTGCAGAATTGCCTTCACACAACCTAACTGAAAATGAAATTTGTCTTGAAAAAATATTTTCTTTTTTGCCTGTATGTGGGACAGAACTACTCAAGTTTGAGCAGAGACTTAAGGTAGGAAATGCTAACTTCATCTGTTTAATGTTGGACATCCACTCTAAGTACCTAGACTGCTTTAAGAGTAAGAGGAGGAAAAGAGATAACAATTCATTCCACCTCTATTAAGTACATGTCTGGGGCTGGGATGAATCATCTTTCATTGATCCCTGAGTCAGTATTACTCCATTGACTCCAAAGGGAGTGCTAAGGACTAGACTGGACATGAGACATAACTTAAAGTTTCTAAAAATAGGTGGCATGAATCAGAATCCTGGTTCAATGTGGCAATAAAAAGGAAAAATATATATTTTATATTTAAAATCTACAGTATTTGAGAACTTTTTATTCATAAATACTATCAAGTATTTGCTGTTTCCACACAGATTACTGGCATTTTTATGTACTTCAGAGAAGAAAAGGGAAAGCATGTGAAATGGACTCTTATTGACGATGAAAGTTGAGCCCATTACATTTTAATTTCTTACCTCAACTAGCTGTACACGGCCATTATAATGACGGTCAGGCAGTGGATTGTTAGGATCCATATAAACTACTTTCATTTGCCGGCCCTGTGTAAGAATGAGGATAAAACATCACCATTTCACTACTTTTTATGATAAAGTGTCCAGATGTTGGTGAAGCACAATAATCTTGTCATTTGGAGGACAAGAATCAAATAATACCAGTAAAACTGTCATTTTGTCAGCAAGGTAACATAGCAAGCACTGTGTTCTAGTGTTAACAGGCTTTTTCCTGCTTTGCCTATTAACTTCCATGCTTTCAGATAAAATACTCAGATAATAAAATTAATGCTTGCCATTTTTTACAGGAACTAGTTACGATTTCTGTTTTGCCTTTGCAAAGTCTATTTTGCTGCTCTTACCTTCTTTTTAAAAAAGCAGCGACCTCCTGTTACATCTTTGGAGTTTGAGTGTAGTATTTTTGTCAACATAAAAAGGGAAGTAAAACAAAACTGGACTGAGCAATGCATCTTTGACCCTGATGCACAAACAAGTGGGATACTTCAAGAATACTTCATGAAACATTTTCCAATGAGAATTCTAAAAGACTGAATTAATATTTCCAATAGCCTGAAGCCGCTCAGTTGGCAATTTAAACAAAGAACTGAGGTTCTAATTTTGGCCTTCATCTAACTAAATTAGAAAGCAGTTAACCTAAAATGCATTTTTACTTCAGTCCATCAAAGGCTTATAATTACACTTAATTTTACCCTGAAAAAAAATCTCAGAGAATGAGATTAATTACACACAGAATTCAAGACATATTTTGCAAAGTCAAGGCTATACTTGCTGACAAGTGTGACTTCATTAATTATATATTTTTTTCCACAGGTGTGTATTTATAGATAAAACTCTGCTTTATCTTTTTATTTGCTCTCAGGTCAGTTATGATTAATAATATGTTTCTCTGGTAACAGAGATAAGTGTGTTGATGGCTTTGAGCAAAACGCAATAAAATTACTTCTATAGAAATGTAGCATATTGCTGTAAAAGTTAGGCACACTACAGCAGTAAAATTCACCATAACTGTAGGGTAAGTGAAGAAGTCATGGTACTGGTACTGCTTGAAAGAAAAAAATAACAGTACAAAACTTACTGTCAGTTCTACATCAGGTCTCTTATCCAGAAGAACCATGCCTTCACTAGGTAAACCAAATGATTTCACTTGGTAGCTTAGGTAGCCCCCATATGATGAAATCTGTAATACACAAGAACAGAAATACTTAACTGCACTATTGCTCGATATTAATAAGGTTTTGTATTCAAGTTTACTCATTCATCCAGCAATTTTTTATACCCAGGATCGTGTCATCTATGCCATAGGGAAATCATGCGTTCACCTGAATGCTCTTCCTTAGATCCTACAGGAGAGATTGCTCATCAGGAATGGACTCCCATGTGATGCTGCAGCTGGGAGTGTGCACCCCACATGTAGCCACGGACCAAGAAAAGACCTGATCAGTCTCAGCCTGTCTAAAGCATTTTCTAAGCTTATAACAAACCTGAATCTAAACAGGAAATCTCTGTATCACCTTCCAGCAGACAAGACTTCTCTTGATCTCATCTCTATAAAAAGGTGATAACTGACCCTTGATTTTTGAGCTCCAATTATCTTTTTTTTTGCCTGTTAATGACCACAGAAGGTCTGAAACAAAAACAAATAAATACACTGCTCTCCAATCCACAGACTCAGGCAAGTATGTTTGAATTATCTGACAAACAGCTTCCCTGGTCTGTTCCTGCCTGAATAGATTAGAAGTATGTATAGAGAAAAAGAAGCTCCAGGCATAGCCTTCTTATACCAAGAAGCGTAGACAGAGGACTCTCAGTGAAAGGTAGTTTATAGCACTGCTATAGATTTGATATTTGATTCCCCCTTGAGTTTGTAAACAAAAGATATATATAGAAAAATATACTTTACCAAATATCAATGTTTCAATTGAAGTCACTAAAATATTTAAGATAATAGAAAACTGTTTTTTCAGTGTCCTCATATTGAAAAACATCTGTAGTAATCCTCTTCACATTTTCCAAATGAGATATTATTGGAAATAGACTAAAGACTGAAATTTTCAGAATAGAATGAATAAAACTTCCTGACTTGTAAAACTAGCAATGTGATACAGACAGTGCCAGCTAAAATATATATTACACATAACAGAAGGTAAAAGCAGGGCCAAACTATTTATTTACAGTGTTATCACGGTAAATAAATGCAAGTCATGACATGCCTGGTTCGATACTGTCATAAGCAACATAAACAGTAAAGCACTGTTCTTTGTAGCTGTGCTCAGGGAGTTATTAATTGCTTTATATTTTATTATGGGAATAAGAAAAATTCTTTCAGCTTAATACTATGACAGTAAACAAAATATTTTTATAACTTCTTCAGAAAATAACAGCATTGAAACAAAAATCTCTTGAAAATAACAAGAGCCCTAAATAAATGCACTCTTCAATCACTTTGAAGCATATTTACATCTGTGCACAGGAACAGGATGAAACATACTGTTGTACTCCTTAAAAAGAGACTAAGAAGAACTTCACAAACTGTATCATCTTTAATACAATTGCATCTATGACATTATTTTATTATGACATTTTCTCATCTGAAATAGGTAGATTGCATCTGAAAAGCCTATATATCTTGCAGCTAGCTAACAGCTATAGACACTGTTAGAGATACAACTGGAGAGGAGTGTGGACACTGAGCTTGCATTCAGCCACTAGCAAAGTTTAGTTGGAGAGTGTGAACCCCAGGCTGAGACATTGCTGAACAGTAACTGTCAGTAAGGGATTCCCTGCATGCCCGAGCAGGAAGAACAGCAGGTAATTCAAAGAATACAAAGATTAGAAACCAGGTGCTGCTCTTCCCTTCATGAAAGTTTCACCCGACACAAACAATAAATGTACAGTTAAAGCGCAAAATGTGGTACTGGGGTCACACAACCAAACAACAAACCTTTAGACTTTGCCCTCTTTCATTTAATCAGCCTTTCCAAGTAACATATGGAATACAAAGGGGGGATTTTTGTTGGCTTTTGAGTATTTAATCATCTTTTATGCCTTGGAAGTCTGCCCAGGACATATTCTTAGGGAGTCTAAAGGATATCCTGGCAATGGCAAGCTCTGTGTGTTGTGAATCTCACAAGGTCTGTGACCTGAGTGCCTGAAGGTGTCAGGTCCCCAAAACATAGCTTTCACCATGTTGTTCATGTAAATACCACCCTGGCACTCAGTGAGATGATTAATTCTCTATTTTTGGTTATATGTTTAACACAGTACTCAAAACTCAAATGTTGCCATTCCTTGCAGATCAGGGGACAGAGATAAGAATCTACTGGGGGAAGAGAGATAAATGTATCCAAGACAGAGAACCAGACCTTTTATCAAGGGTGGTGCCAAAAAAAAAGAATAAATATAAAAACTGATGAGCCAACTGTCACTTACCTTGTCTCCCAGGTAGGACAGGGGGGCTTTCCAGTACAAACTAAGCACTGAAGCAGGCAATTCTTGAACATCAGCCACTACACTATTACTGACTGGATTGTAGGTTACTGGAATGTCAGTGTTTTTATTCACTGTCTCCAAGCGCCAGTTCCTCATGTCCACAAACTAATAAAAACACATAAAGGAAATAAAAGCTTGTTTTATTCTTTTCCAGGATCAACTAATGAGGCAAAAATGTTTTGATTCTATAATTTCCTTATATTATATATTATATTCAATTCCTTCAGTGCCAGTCGAAAGGTTTTGCACAATGGACATTGCAAGGGCCTCCAAAATGAGCTAAGTGGGACAGATGTGCTAAAGCTGTTGGGATGTAGGCACTCGACTAGCTACCTGTGAACTAAATACTGTCTTTAGTCACATGAAGTCATAATCCTGATGGAAGTGCCCAGTAGTGAATTTGGTGACAAGGTAACAAAGACATAATTTGCAGCTGCCAAAGATACTAACCAAAAAGACAAAGCGTGGACTCGCTGTGGACCTGTTAATGGGGAGGTAGAGAAACTATGGGGAGGCAGGTAATGTAGCCTAAAATTCTGGCTCTTCACTACTGGACATTTTCAATTTGGCTTTTTTCTTCATGAATGACCAGACATCCTGCTATTTATCATTGCACTCCCAGGAAAGAAAGCATAATGTATCTGGACCAGACCAGTTCACCAAGCAGTACGACAAAAAGATAGATGTGTTTTCAAGGCTTTGGTGAGGACAGGCAACTGCTGGGGGAAAGCTCCCTAAAGCCAATGGAAGTTTGCTACTGACCTCACCAAGGCCAAATTTACATCCTTTGCTTGTAAATAATGAAGTGCCATAATCGGGATTACATCTAGTCTGTGTCTAAGCCTAACCAAACTCCACGTTCAACATTTGAAGACTGCCTCTCTCTTTCTCTTGCATTGTTTCAAGCAACTGTTAGTTATTTTCAGTCTTTGGCCATTTTACATTATTTCTAGTACTCATTTATGCTATTGTTACATAAATATATCACATTTATCATTTCCTCCTTTTCTTTCCTCCTTCATCCATTTTCTTTTTTTCTTCTTTTAATAGGGAGAGAAGAAGGACAGTTCTTATTTTTACAGTCCCTGTGGTATTTCCTACATATTTCCTAGGTTCCAAAGTGAGTCTATAGTTTAGAGATGTAAAATGGCACATATGCTTATGAAAGCATCTGGAAGGAGACCTTTGACTTGGCTTAATTACTTCAGCTACTGATTTGCAAGCAATTAGTGATTTGTAAGCAAAAAAATGAAAAAGGGTATTTCTGCTGGAAAATACTTTTGGATTATACAGAAGTCTTAATAAGGCTGCACCATAATCTGTACTATTTCTTGCAGAATATTTTGCATCCTTAGCAACTAATAGAAGATCATTTTAATTTTGGAAGGAATCTGACATTTCCTTAATGGGAAAAAGCAGGTTCATGACAGCAAAGAGAAAACTATTGAATGCACCTTGGTTCTGCGATGATTTGTGCTGCGGCAGGTGTTGGTTGCCCCAAAACAAAAGCAAGAGATGCATCCCTTGGGATTAGAAGAATCCAGATAAAATGATCCTGGTCTGCAAACATCACACTTGGCACCTTCAACATTCTCCTGTTAAGACAAAGTTGAAAGAATTCTTAGAATATTCCTTGGGTTAATGGTGAGCCCCAAAAGATTTCACATAAAGCAAATCTTCTGACAGAATATTAATTTAAACATACAGAAGCACAAATGAAAATGTATGCTTGTCCATTTACACCATATTCCAAATGCAAACAAAACTGACTTCTTTAAAACTACCTTAGTTATGAGCTGCTTAGCAATGAGCTTTCCAGAATATAATGTTGGCAGAATAATGGCAGAATAATAAATACTAGTCAGAGACAGCTGGTAGCTTCCCTGCCAAAAGCCTCCTGCTGGGATTTCCAAGCCTACAATACAAATGGTCGCTTGTGAAAGTTCACATTTATCACATTCAATTATTCAAATTACAATAAAAGATTTCCCAGATATAATGGCACAGTGAAATGTCAAGTGGCATAACGTGCCTAAGAAAAGCATGGGGCTTGATTAACAGCCAAAAACTGAGGTGCAGATGCATAAAGCAGATGTGTGAATCACTGAACATCTACTCCATAGCACCACAACCTCCTGCAAAGATGAGGACTGCCAGTGAAACTCACAGACAGCGAGCTCATTAAAAAATGGCATTCGTCTGCAGTCATGGTAATCTGTGCACTTACTGCATGGTGGGCATCAGATGAATTTAATTCTTACTGAAAACCTGGTGATAAACTCCATTCACCTGATTAAATACAAAATAGTCACCGAAGTGCAAATGTTGTTCATGAATGCATAAGTAACTTGATTTATCTGACCTTGCAGAGACAAATTCCTGTCTGGGGATCACAAACATCTGGTTCTGTTCCACCTCTGTTGCAATTGCATGGAATGCAGTTTGGGAAACCGTAAGTACCAGGCGCACACCGATCACACTGCCGTCCCTTTATTCCTGGTTTGCATCTTTATCAACAAACAAACATAGCAGCAGTTGGTTTTTCTCACAGAGGAAGGAGTCAATGAGAGAGGTGGGAAGAGACGGAGGAAGAAGATTAAAACGAAGGGGAGATTGATCTTTGAAGTGACTGCAGGGCTCTGAAACAACTGCATCTCTTCCAAGGAAAAACAGCCATAGGTTAGTATTGCCTTCAACTTCCAAATGTGAGAAACACTGCAATTTCTCATGGTCATACAGCTATTGAAGGATGCATCTGATTTTGAATGCTATGGATGCCCACAGAGGAATTAGATTTCTGCAGCTGCTCAGGGCTTGTAGTGATGAGCTCTGGACACACTGAGGTGTGAAACGTGATGTGGTTACAGTACAGAGGTAAGCAAAGCCCGCAGCAGACTTACAACTGGAGGTCGTAACAGAGCTTTAGTCAAGGCACTTGCCCCCTAAAAAGGTGGAGAATCCCAGGCATATGAATAATTATGGTGGCTTCGGTCTTTAAAATTTATCCGTGAAAAGATGATTTTTAAAATAGTATGAATTTTAATGGAGGTAATTGTTAAAGTGTGTGGACAAGATACATTGCACTTCATATAACACCTGAAAACCATTGCTCAATTCAGCAAACAGTGGGAGAAGGTTGTCACTGTCACCCAGGTATGTCACCCAGGTATGTCACCCACACAGGCAGGTTACTGGAGCTAAACAGGGGCTTTGAACCTCATGGAGTCCCCAGAAGGAAGAATATTCATCAGAATGTAACGGCTGGCTACACACAGTAATCTGTGCAAGAATATTTGCTAAATGTCATATTTTGCTTCAGAGTTTTTTTACTAATAAACAGTCATTTTTATAGATTTTACGAATTAGGGTGCCAGTGAAAAAATACTATCCCTATAATCAGGCAATACAGCTTTTCACTGAAAAAGATCTATTTCTGAAAAAGATATCCTCAATTTTACTGGAACAGACACATGCTAAGCACTCTCTTTGGAGTATTAGATTTTTCTTGAGTTATTGACTTACTTATTTTTTATATAGCTTTGGTTGACTTATATGAGGATAAAGTATGGGAGAAATGAAAGCAGAGACTAAAAAAAGCAGATTTAGAGTGTATCAAAAGATGCAGACTATGCTACCCTGAACCCCAACTGCTATGAAAACAGATTTTTAGGATAAGGCGATTATCAAACCAGATCACGTGGAAAAAGTAGTCTTAAAATAATTAAAATTCAGGAAATAATACATACATTCTCTGAAAATGAGCTTTCTGTCATATTTACAGAATTAATGGCAGAAAGACCATATTTTTTCTTAGGACTCTGCAAACATGTAGCCAAATCAAGTAAATAAAATTAAGCCTGGGTTTACACAACTTACAGACTTTCAAATATTTGTGTTTTTATTTAAGGACTCTCCAAGAAAACAATAGACATGTTCAACTATACTAATGCTGATGGTATGCAAATTTATGAAAATTCAGGATTTTGTCAGTATTGCAGATTTTTTAGACAATGTAAAAAGGAGAATAAAAAAAGTAGCTGAATACACTGAAATGCAGAAAAAATAACAATAAATCATATGTAGGACATAATTTTAGGGTCAATTATCACCTATGTTTCCAATGGAATATGATTTTCCATACACATAGCACCTATCACCAAAGTTTTCCAAAACTCTTTACAAATACTATTCAAGCTTTACTATCCTTAAAAACATTACAGAGTTGACAGATTTTAGGCAGTTGAAGGTCAACTTCAAAGTTCTAAGAATTAAGGAGATTCTGTATATAATTATAATTGATGTACACGTCTAGAACCCAGAATGATCTGAGGTCTGTTACCAACTGGTCACTGGATAAGCCATATGAGATGGACAAAAACTGGTGATTTCCTGTCACTTCAAATTTCACCATTAATACCCAGTACAAACTATGTTTCTACTAAATATGCCAGGTATCCTTGAAGCGGATGAATTTTTAGCAAAAGCTAGCAATGCTTAAACCTCTATTCCTACAATTGCACATATCTCCTCCAGATACCTGAAGAATAAAGTAAATCACACATGCATTTTTATAATACACCCTTTTATATTGCTTATGAAGCGAGTTTAATACAATAATCCAAACTTACTTGCATTGCCCGTTGATTTTATCACATTCTGGACTTGCCATGTTAACAATTCCTCTGTGTGAACAGTTGCAGTTCTCGCAGCCAGCAAGAGGGTGATAGCTGAAATAATGTTCCTTGCACACTTCACATCTTGGTTTCAGCGTTTGAGGAGGGCAAATGCATCTACCAGTTACTTCATCACAAAGACGCTGGCCACAGTTGCATACTAGATCAAAGAAAGTGTTCTATAAATTAATCTATCTCAGTGTACAATGATCAGACTTCACTGAGTCTTGAGTGGCTTGTTTAACTTCAACCGTTACAATGATGTGCAAGTGACATGAGCCAGGATCCCAGAAACTAACTTCTTCAAAGAGTAGCTTGAGACTCTGGCTGTTTTCCATAGATTAGTTCTTTATATTTATCACAGCATGATTATTATTTCCCTAAGCTTCCAAGCATTATCAATCCAATCAACATTTTTTGTGTTAAGGGCAATGTTTTTATGAGAATGCTAATAAAGATAAAATGCAATATCTGGGGAAGGCAGCTGAGGAGCGCTGGTCCAATCTATCAGTCTGCTGGTGTAACTAGGAATAATTTTATGTCTCTGATTATCTACAGAAAATCTTGAAGGCTGAGATACAACAGTAATAGCTTAGAAACTTTTTCAGAGTCAGTACAGGAAAGCCTATGTGACTGGAAAAATGATGATATGGATTTTAATCAATAAGACACATGATCAGATAACACATGTGAAGGTACACTTCATCTTAAACTAGATGCTTTCAAAGGGAAGGAAATCCCTAGATCTAAGCTAGCTCACTTGGCCTCTTGCAAGATGAAGGCCTGTAGAGAAAGCTGAAGCTGCAGTATCTATTCAGTGAGCACAGAGGCTAAAGGGCAGTTCAGTTGCCGAGTAGATCAGAGCTGTACTTACCCTTGCAGAATGGAAATCCATAGTAGCCGGTTTGGCACCGGCTACAGCGACGACCGATGACATTCGGTCTGCACATGCACTGTCCCCCCAGGGGGCTGCAAGCAGGGCTTGTTGCACCCGCTCCATGGCACCTGCACGGCACCGCTCCGTTATTGTAGAAAGCCACCAGCGACCTCATGGAGTCCCTGCAGAAGGCTGGTGATCTTTCAGGGCTATTGAAATTAAAATATAAACCATGTAAGGCTTGGAAACTGTAATGTACATACACTGTGGTGGTTCAGGGAATTAGGTTCCTGTCTTTAGTAAAATTCCTGACTCAAGGATGGTACCCACATGCATGCAGACATATTTTAACTATAATTAGTAACAAACAGCTTTGAAAATGTAGGTATGAGATGCGTTTTGCAAAGAAAGTGCATGTATTAGTCATCTCTGCAAAACAGCAGATAACAAGGATGGAAATACCAAAGACAGAAAGATGACACACATTTTTCTCCTTTGTACAGTAAGCAGTAAATCTCTACCTTTACATTTCATTTACATAGAAAGCCATGGAAAGATGACTCATAGAACTACAACGAGCCATCATAAGCCATGAAAAGCATACTCATGTAGGACAGTTATGGGAAACTTTATATGTTTCTTTAATATGGAGTGAAAATAGTAATAATTCACAGTTTGCTGATAAAAGTTCTTTTTTTTTTTTAAATAAAGTGATGCTTACTCAATATAAAAACCGTTTCCTCCACACTGGCTGATAAAATCAAGTGACTTGTCCACAGTCTTTCTTTCAAGAATTTTATAACTGTAGTTATCTGCTGGAACAACTAAGACATTTTCCTTGAAACAACAAGAAAATTGAATTTTACATTTCAGAGAAAACAAAACAAATGGGATAAGGCATTTATACACTTAAATGTTGTTTCATTATTTGTTTAGGATTTTCTTACAAACCAAAACATTTCAACTGAAAAAAAAACAATAAAATATACCTCGTATCCTCTCCCCCAAGTTTTTACACTACAAGCAGTGCACAATGAAATTGGAGTACTGCATCTTAAAAATTTAAAATACAAAAATAATCTACAAGATCCTAAAAAAATTGAAAAAGATAATTAAAAAACAAATTCTGACTTTCCAGCATCCATGGATCTGTGCATCCATTTCTAAATGAAGTTAAAACTGAGAAGAATATCTCCAAAAACATTTGTGTAATAAACTTACCAAAATAAGCGTTTTTCCATCAGGTATCACTACTGTAACAGAGATTTCAGGTGTAGAAACATCAAGTTCAATTTGGCTTTCTGCAATTACCTGATCCCGACAGCCAGAGGTATGAGGGCAGAAGGAAGCATTGAAGGAGCCTAGAAGAAAATATGTCTCAATGTCCCAACATGATGAGAAAAGGAAACGAAAAGAACATAAATGGGATGCTCACCTGACCACCTGTGTCCTGCATCCACATGCACTTGCACAGGGAACACTGGGTGTGCTGGCTGATAAAAATGTACCACAAACACATATCTGCCCAAGTGGGGCACTCTCCCACTCAAGGTGATCTGGCTCTGCAGGAAAAAGAACAGCTCTGGTACTGTATTTCTTTCAGGAAATATGTTTAGTTGTGTCAGCTTAACAACATCTTCCAAGAATAGGATATTATGTCTGCCCACTCCTATCTGTTTGCATGTCAAGCATATTACAATCTTTTCCTGCAGTCTATTATGTGGCTTAGAAAGAAATCATCACTTTTGTTTCTTTTTGGCTTACCTGGTCTGCAGCATTTCAGTCATATCACATCAAGTTTTGATACTCTCACAGTACTTGATCTCTAACTTTTCTAACAGCATATTTTGTTACACAGGAAACAATATTTTCAAAATATCAGTACCTGTGACAACGTCAAGGTGACTCCATTAACTGAGTCAGGAGGTAAAGGGGCAGTGAGCAACTCATAGACTGTATTTCTCTGCACTTCAGAAATTCGTCCATCTCTCAATGCATTCAAAACCAAAGTCCCTGGTGGAGTTTCATATACTGAAGAAATGCATGTCACGCTAAAAACAGTATTATATTAATTACTCAAAATTTTCATAACAAAAAACAGTAAGTAAATTTTAAAGAATTCAGTTAGTTACACTCAACAAAATTTGAACTAGTAGTGAATTCTCAGTTCTACAAATATTTATATCCTTTAAACATGTAAGTTATGCTACTGAAGTTGATGCAACTACTTAAGTACTTAAAAGTTAAGTACACCTTCAAATATTTGTAGAATTGAAGCCAACATAAATAACAGTCCTCCTTGAAAGCATTCTTAATCATCTCCTTCTCTGTTTAACTAGTTCTCTCTTGGTATGTTTAATTTTAATGGTCTTAACTGAGAGAAGTATATTCTAAGACTGCAGGAGAAAATGTTATTTGGTGGTTTCACGCTAGTCACTTGTGCTATTTTTTCACTTTCTGTAAGTAATGAATCGACAGTGATTAATCTTTATCCAAGAAAGGTCCAGAACTGGAATTGCAAGTATGTTCCAGAGCCAGAACTGAGATGTATTTGCCAGGGCTGTGTGGGAAACCACATGCAGCAGCCATTTATAAAACTATTAAACTGAGCCAAGGCTTTGAATCTTTCAGCTTGGCGAACACTAAACAAATTGACAAAATTAAAAATGCAGCCAAATAGGTTCTTTATAACACAACATAATCAGTAAACACTATATTCTAGAATAGAAACAAACACAACAAGAGACCACAAGCAAAAGTTAAATGTACATATGCTCACATTTGCTTTATTTTAAGTTATGCTTTTCACCCTTCCTCTTTTCCCCATTTTACTCAGAGTATAAATGCTCAAGAATGCAAAATTCCTTTGGTGTGAGGAAAAGCATTTCCAATACTCCATGCTAGAGAGTTTGCCTCTGTAGTAAGACTCTGAGCAGGAAATCAGTGCTGAAAATGAACATTATGTGTGCTTGAGAGCCAAGTTCAGTCACATGCTTGTAATGCATTTACTATCCAGATTTTTCTACTTTTTATTTCAATTCAGCTGTTATTTTAGAAGCTTTTGTCTGGAAAACTATTAGACCTTGTCACCAACTCTTTCTGCCTCTCAAATGTAAATGACATTTGTTCCTACTTTAAGGTCCTTTCTTTTGCCAGATCAGTAGGAAAAAAGCCTCAGGACTAGATTCCCAAGGAACACTTAAGGAAGTGCAACAGGAGCCAAGATCTGGGGCTCCCTAACTAGGAAGCTGCAGTGAATACTAAATAGAATAAACAGAAAGAATAAAACTAAATAGAATACTAAAACACATGGAGTGGGGAAGAGTTTCAGTAGGACAGAACAAGAGCTCTGGGCAACCCAAACAGACTGCCTCTGCATGAGAAGTAGAAGGTTCAGGTTGAAATCTTCTTGACTTTGGTGAAGGAAGTTGCCTGGGAGTGCTCTAATTAATAGTCCTATACACATATAAGGGACTCCCCCTTTCTGGATACGCTAGTACTGCTCTGCATGCCAATGCTGAGGGCTCACCTACCATACAGGCCACAGTATGTGGTAGCCTCACTGGCTACCACAGTGAGGTAGCCACAGAAAGGGCTTGCATGCGAAGTGGGGATTTACATGTTGGGTAGTTTGATCCTGCCAAGTTGAGCTGGGGAATCTGTGAACTTTGGACAGCTCAAAGGGCCTTCACTTCCCTACTCTAATACAAGTTAAAGCCATTGTAAAACAGATGAAGTGGTAATACACAGAATGAAACTCCAGATGGAACTATAACCATTTCAGGTCTGGCAATTCATGACTTCCCACAGAACTAGCAGCGTCTTTCCAACTTGGACACCTTTGATACTGTATGGTATGTGAAAGAGTCATGCTCTCTAAGGCATTAGCACTGAACAGTTCAGACAGGCTAGGAACAGTATTAACAAAATCCTGTGAAAAATCTGCTTAGATTAACACTAACACTTCAGTAGTTTACAAGTACTACTTGGTAACATTGGCCTCCTAATCACCTCTGAGTCACCAAGTAAAGGTTCATAAAATCATTATAATTCCATTTAGTCTGCCTTTCAAGATGTTTTACAGAAAATACGGAGGATAAAAACAAGCAAATTTACCTTCTGTCATGGGCACTCTGGTAAGCAGCTATGCAGCGCTCTTTAGGCTTTGTGTACTCTAGAGAAAATTCATCAGCTGATATAATACAAACTTTGTGCTGAAAAGTAAATAGGAGACACAATTAGCAATTTATGTTGCAAATAACATCACCAAGGCTGGAAGGGAAAGGTGGACCCTAACATTAGCACAGGGAGAGCTGAGTCCAAACTTATGTTCTGCCTTGGACTTCCAACACAATTTTGGATCCCTTTGCCTATCTGCACCTGAATGTCCCAGTGCTTAATACCCTGTTTCTGTCCTTCTCAGGCCAATGTCATCTTTTGGGAGGTTAAACAGATCAAGCTGTAAGGATACATACAGTAACAGGAATCACAAAAGACCAGACTGGTCAGAAGCTGGTCAGAAGCTAGCCAAGGAGCATACAGTGAGGGAGACAGAAGTCCTCTTTAGTGGCATTAAGGCTTTTTCGGACCCTGGGGGAATCCCTGCGTTTTCTGAAACACAGGTACTAACAGTCGCTAGCACAAAGTCCTCTGGAAAGAGCTTCAGTGAGGCCAGGATGTCTCCCAGTAGAAGACATCTTAAAAGCCAATGAAACTTGGTATGATGTTTTGGACTAAAACTTCGCATGAGCAAATGAAGCTGTGAGAGTTTTGCTAAAGATATGGTTACCTGAGTATAAAAGACAAGGCTTGTAGGTAGACACAATAGTTTGTATTACTGAAATGTATTAACTGCACTTACAAAATAAACTTGTGCATGAGTTATTTGAAAGGAGTTGATAAGAAGATAACTAATGCTACATGATTAATATAAATTAAAATTGCATAGGAAAAATGTATTAACGTGCAAAATCATCTAGCTTAGAATCAGGTCTTCCAGGAGCTCAGCTTGTGTTTTAGCAGTATTAAACAGGAAACATAAAGCTTTACAGGGAGCGGGGAATTTAAAAGTTAGAAAACAGATGCTAAAAATCCCTTTTCTTGAACAGCAAACATTGTGCCTATTTTTCATGTAATGACCTATGGGACTCCAGCCCATGAAGACAGAACAAAAGCAGACTCTAAAACTCTGAACTATACTTTAGGAGCCACTAAAAAGTTTGTGTGAACCATAGTCTGGGCTTAGATAGCTCATATACACCAGTCTTAGATGAAGACCATCATCTACGAGACGTAAGAACCCTTCTTGAATGCTGACTGCACATCTCCTCTTTCCCCTTTGCTATTTATCCCAGATTTCTGAAAGCCAAAGCTGGGGATGGTTCCCCTTTGGACTTCTATTGTCTGTCTACACGACAAGGGTATTGCTGCTAGGATACTAACGGCAAGGTCATATTAGAACAGAAGCTCTTATTTTAATCCCTTCTTTGCATCTCGGATTAAGTGTAGTCTTTACATCTAACCCAGGGAAACAGCACTTCTTGAATCTCAAGAGAATAATCAAAATTATCTGGCAGCAAGTTTATTCAGAGAATTAAAGTTAGAATTTAGATATCAAAATAAAGACACAAGAAACTCTTAGCACAAGAAACTTACATAAGTGGAGATACAGCCTAATAATATCAACATCTTTTGGACATGGATCTTGTTAGCACAGCAGTCACTATAAGGAACTAACAGACAATTTGATTGGTATTTGTTAACACTGAGCACTGCCTCATGAAAAGAAAAAAGCATGTATCAGTTGTGTTACTAATAGTCACATGAAATTTCGGCATTTAAACCTGGATTTCAACTTTGGATTTTTATCAAGTGCACAATCTCCTTGTGTTTCTAAAATAAAAAATATCAAAACAACTTTAAAGAAAATTTACTGTCCAGAAAAGTGTTATTACTAGGGTATACTGGGGTATTACTGGGGCAAAAGACAGCAGTGGAAGTTTTCCAGTCCATTTTAAAGTTCTGACATGTCAAAATTGAATTCACTGCTTCCAACTTTGTAAGAGACTCAGGAAACTCCCGTGCAGGTTTTCAGAATGGAAAAAAGTGAAAGATACAGCAAAACAAGTGTAATGATGAAGCAAAAAAAAAAAAAAGCTACCAAAGACTTTTAATTTAAAATTTACAAGTAGAAAAGACAGGGAAACTGAAGTAAAGCACAAGAGAGTTAGCAATACCTTTGTCCAAAAAAGCACTTTTCTGTTTACCTTTGAAACTAAGCATTGATTCACTACTCCTTGAATATATTCAAATGAACATCTTAAAAAAAAAAAAAAGACTTTCACACAACTTTACTATAGAGTATGTGAACAGATGGAGAAAGGTATCTTGCTTTATTTTCTCTGGGAAAAATCATTACAAAAAAAGAAAAGAAAAAGGAGACTTACCAGAAGAAAATTAATTGATGATGCCTTGAACTGTATCTTTGTATCTGCTAGAAGGTCATAGGCTGCAATGCGATTCCTATCATCAACTACAACACTGCGACAAAGGAAACTGTGAGATATAAAGCAGAATTAATCATTAGCCTCCTGCCACTACTGTATTATTTTCACTATTCCAGCTGGTACTCAGCTGCCTGGCTTTGAGCTGGCCTCGCCACTGGTACCCAATCATTCTGCAGGACTGTGGGCAATGATGACCTCTGACTGGTGAACAGAGCGTCCTCACTGGGGAGGCAAAGGAGGCCACAGTATAAAACGCTGCTTGTCCTTTGCAGGTGAACCTACCCAGAGTTCAAACCTCTGGACTTCAGCTCCTACCTCCAGTCAAGCTCCTGCTGTAGGTAAGTTGTGAGCAGAGACACACATTCCCTGCAAACATGTCCAAGCTATGTAACATGTGCTAGTGTACGCTCTTTGAGGTGCCAGTGCATGCCGGATGCTGCACTCAGCTGCTGCCACACACTGCTCATGGCAAGGATCAGCAGCTAGCACCCCTCAGTAGCAGCTGGGCCATGCAGGAATTTTGGAAGCCTGTTTATACAGAGAAATACTTCTAAACACAAGCCCATGTCTTAAGGCCCATCTCTTACTTGTTATCTTTTATTGGCTTTGCATCCATGGTAAAGACAAATATGTAAGAAGAGGAAGAGTCTTGCCAAAGGCTTCAGATACTGCCTTGTGAAGGGAACATGATCCCTGCACCTTTACAAAAGCAGGGAACAGGCTTCACTTGTGCTCAAAACGTGGAATTCATAAGATGGTTTAATTCCTTATTTGTTTAGCTAAGCTAGTCAGCATGTTGTGGGTGAGAGTCTGTAATCTCCATATAGTTCCTTTTCTATTTCTCTACCTTTACAGGCCAAAGAACATTTAAGAAAAAAAATATATTATTTGTGATTCACTAGCAGCTGAGCAACTTAGTATTTTTACAAATTTGGAATCTGTTCTCTTGCAATATTTTATTGGGAATAATCAATATCATATAAAGAGACTTGGCATAATTTTTCATGATTCTATGAGGTACACTGTAGCTGCATGTACTTCACTATGTGGTTTCTGACTTTCCTTTTTTAACAGAAGACGAGTAGCTTCCGGCTCAGGAAGATGACACAGCAATTTACCTGCAATGCAACCTTTTAACTTCCTGCAGAACAGCAGCAGAAGGGATTTACTCCATTGCTGAATAAATTTTGTTTGTATTTTCACAATCAAATTCTTAGCATATAATATGTTCAAAATTAGTCAGCAAAAACGTACTGGGGAAAAAAAAGAGGAAACTTTATAAAAGCTGCTTTGGAGTCCATAAAGTATTACATAAAAGGTTAAAATAGTAGCTTTCCCAAGCAGTAACCCAACAAGGTCACTGCTTTATATTGCTCTGTTCTGTATCACAAACATGCTGATGCAAATGATTTTTCTTACAGGGCAGTTTCCTCCCAAATATTCCTAAGATTCCAACATGTCCAACACTTGTCTTATGGGAAAATTATGCATATAAGTAGTGCCCTGGCATTGGGCAGGCTCTCTAAAGGACAAAAACATGTGTAAACTCACAATCCTAACTTCAGTCTTCTGTTGAAGCATCAGATAATCCCACTCAGGACAGACAAAGTGTCTCCTGAACACCTACAATAACTTCAGGAGTCAACAAGGATAGAGAAGGTTGGAGTTTAGACTTTGCCTCTAGCCTAGCAGCTTGAGAGGATGGTTACACTGAGAATTATAGGGAAACGTTTCTACCCTTTCTTCAGCAACTCGTTAGAAATTCTCTTGCTGCTACTATTTACAGTTAAAGCCCTCAGCCATGTTCTTAACTAGATAAGAGCATGCATATGCAGCCAACAGAACGATACTCTGCCAATGGACTCTAAGATTAGTAGTTCATAAGATATATAGAAAAAACAGTTTGCTAGAGCAGCAGCAATATTAAATGTGCCTATGGAAAAAATGAGATAATTGAAAATCTGTATGATGTACAGAGAATCATGCATTTGCTTTTAAATTGCACTAAAATTTGAATAAGCTATACAGTAAAATCCATTCCAATATACAAAAAAAACATGTCTTAAAGGGTACTTTAACCATTTAGTGATTACTTCTGAAATTCTTACCTGTATTTACAACTGTATATTTTCACTTTGCCTCCAGTGACAGGTCCAGGACTATTTATTATCATCTCAGCAGTGTATAACTGATCCTCTTCATTAGCATACTCAAAAACCAGAATGTAGCGACCGACATGAGGAACATTTATGGTCATCTGAAAGCTGACCTAGGTCAGGTATCACCAGAAAAACACTCTTTAGATTTTTCACCTTGTTTCTTGCAGGAGACTCCCTTTGCCTGCCCTGCAAGCCAACCAGTCTGTATTACTCCACAGCCAGTCCTGTATTGCTTCAGCAAAAGGCAATCCAGCTTTGCGGAATAGAAGCAGTGCTTAAAAATATCACTTTGTTTGCTAACTAGAGGCAGTCAAATTCAGGAAACAACTGCCATAGAACAGTACTAGGAAGGTGCTAAGATAAGCCTAGGAAATTGTATTATATGCTACTATTTATAGTCTTCCCAGAAGGGACTAGCAGTGAGGAAAATTCAGTGACAAATACTAAAATTATGTTAGGATAGGGAATTATCATGCCCATCTCTAAGCTATCTTTAATAAAAAATCCAAAATGATGCTCTATCTCCACTGAAAGAAAGTATTTCCAGGAACACGATTTCTACTACAGCTGTACTCTGTGATGATTCCTTAAAAAGGGGGAAAACATCTTCACCAAAAAATAGGCAATGATACTTGACAAAGCATCAAGTTTTTCTTTGAGTTTACTTGTCCAGATTGGTTAAAATTATATTTGATGCAAAATATTTTAAAGTAGTTGTATGAAAAATGTTGTAGTTAGAGAGGATTTTGCTTCAGACTGCTATATGATTCTTTTAAACTGTTTTTCTCAGTATTGCCTTAGGCTATGAACACTTAAAGTGTTCATAAGTCAAGAGCCACCTTGACTTCACTGCAATTACTCATACCAGTAAGGTTTTGTACATACATCAGTGATGAACCATCAGGGCGTTTGAGTCCTTCTTGCAGCTGGCATTTTTAAAAGCAATTTTCAGAGCACAATCACTAAGGACATTGTCATTTTACATGTAATTATCGGCTGCTTGATTAAATAAATTATTTTTACCAAACTCACTTCTAGAATAACTTTTCCATTTGATAACGTGTTTCTCTTTCAATGGACCTACAGTACTGGCAAAATTGCTCTGCTTACTCATTTTTATAAAGCAAATGTTTTACATAAGTATAGCTATTTAGGAAACAAAAAAAATGATGAATTCAGAGTGACATATTTACACTACTACCACTGACAAACCATTATGCCACTTCTGCTGCAGCTAGACAGTATGTTGAACAAGACTGTTTGTCTAAAGCAGAGGGATTTCAGGAAAGTAGAATCAAAACATAAAACATTTTTGGCTGAATGAAATGTCTGCTCTTCTCCCAGCTATGGACCTGCCTATACTGGTCTGTCTAAACAGATCTGCATAAAATGTGGCACGTGGCACAGAGTCTGCTCTAGGGATGAACCAGAGATTTGAAAATGTAGAGCTATGGATCTGCAACCTTTCTAGTTCAGTAGGTTTGTAGTTAACAGTGTATATGGGACTGCTAGGAACTATGCAGGAAACTCACCTCTCTTCCACTGATATGGGACATCGCTGGATGGTCAGGAGTTGGCTGTCGAACAGGCATTCTTCTGTATTCTCCCCCATTTGTGAAATATACTACCTCTGAACCAAGGACGCAGGAGAATCTGCCCAATGGCAAATGCTGATAAAGCAAGCAGCTTAACAAAAAACAAAACACAGGATTATTATTGTTAGCAATTACAGCAGTATAATAATAAAATAATGAAGGCAAAAACTTATTCTGAAGCGTATCTACTAACTTCTCTGTTGAAGTGAGTCCTGAATAGGTGCAAGGTTCAGTAACTTGTAACTGCAAGATGGATGCTTCATAATAATCACTAGGTAACAGCACCATATAATCCTAAAAACAAAGAACACAACCAAAGCAATATCAGGCAGAAAAATGCTAAAGGAACATCTCCAGACTTCCATAATGTAGCAATGACCCAAAACAACCCCAGCAATGATTTTTCGAAGGGTATCTGCAAGACACATAAGCATTTGTTGATGTTACATGTGGCAATAACACAGCCCAGTAATTCTAGCTATATCTTTGCAAAGATCGGGTGAAAGCATCTGGGGAAATCTCTGCAGCTGCTCTACCATCATGTGCTGAATCAAACATGAACATGCAGGAGCCCCCTCACTAGAGCTGCGCCCAGCAGGAAGCATCAAGACTGGGGCCTCTGAATCTAACAGCACAGGCCCCTCTTGCTGAAGCTTTAAGCTAAGAGACCTCCATGTCCTACTGCTAGGCTGTGCCTTGCAGATTTTTAAGCCTCTAAATGTCACTAGAAGCCTCTAAAAGTCACTAGAGGGCGAGAGAGAGCCATTTGTCAAGAGCTTCAGCAGCCTAAACGATATAGTGTACACAGCTGGCTCTGCAAAGTTTTCATCCATGCCTGCATTCCCATGCAAACAATTCTGCTATGTTTGACTCTGCATGGGAGATGCACATGTCCCAGCTGCCTGTAGAAAACATTCCGATGATGTTTCACAAGATGGCATCTTTCTCTACCTTTCACACTTAAATCAGCATATTAAAGCTTATTTATAAACACTTTTATTGTGAAAAGCAAACACGCTGAGTTAAGATCATTAACAAAATATTTTTAAAAGGTATTAGTAGAAAAACAGGATATGTAAGAAACATGTATGTAAGCTCTCTAGTAAAATTTCACATGATATTCCACAAATTAGGCAGTCCTGGACTTGACGACTAATGCACTGGCTATTCATTAATCATAGAATCATAGAATGCCTAAGGTTGGAAGGGACCTCTGGGGATCATCTAGTCCAACCCCCCTGCACATGCAGGGCCACCTAGAGCACGTGGCACAGGGCTGCATCCAAGCGGGTCTTGAAGATCTCCAGAGAAGGAGACTCCACAACCTCTCTGGGCAGCCTGTTCCAGTGCTCTGTCACCCTCACCATCAAGAAATTCTTCCTTAAGTTCCGGTGGAACTTTTTATGCTTCAATTTGTGGCCATTTCCTCTGGTTCTGTCAGTGACCACCAGTGAAAAGAGGCCAGCCCCATCCTCCTCACTGCCTCCCCTGAGGCACTTATAATCCTAATATACAAATGAATTTCTGAGTGATACTTTCTTGATCGTACCTTTCTAAGGTTCTTCATAAATGATCACCTGATGCATGTGGTCTTTTTCCATAATTTCTCAGAACTGCTGTCATAGATTTTTTTTTTCAAATTTTCAATGAGTATGAGAAAAATAATAAAGGGAGGATGGCAACATTTAGAAAGTGACCTGCCAATTATGCAGCCCATCTTACAATATTTTTCTGAAGAATCTTTGCCAAGAAACTAATCACTTGATCATCTGCAACTAAGCTAAGCTTTATATATGCGAGCATTATGAATTTCTGTGAGCTTTTGTGCTCAACCAATTTAGCTTCATATTAACATTATTTTATCCTTTGAAGGTATACATTCCAGAGGCAAAAGTAAGAGGCAAAACTGTGTATTTTCATGATACTATTCTGCTGCTGTACTCTTTTCATTAATGCTGAGTTTCAATCCCTTGCAGATTTTTTCCTGGTAAATAACACCAGAGCAATACAGGCTTCAAGCACTTGTGTTCCTCAATTGTTTTCTTACCAAGAGGACTTCCTCTGCCATTATACTGACAATCCATGTGCCTGGAACCAGTGAGAAAGGCTCTAGGAAGCTTTTTTCCGGGATTGTAACAAAAGCTGGCTCCTTGCTGGGTGGGAAGACAAATTCTTTCCTCTGAGCAGACCCTGACAGAAAAAAAAAAAAAAAGAATTAAAAAAATACTGTGTAAAATTTCTCTGCTAATTTAGCACTCAGGACTGAAGATTCCATTCATTAAACTTGGCCTAACAGGAGCTCATCAGTGTTCCTCCCCTCAGAATGCACTAATAGTGCCATCTCCACACACAAGAAGCTGCAGAGCTGTGGTAGGTATGGTCCTCTTTGTTCCTTACAATCTTGAGCAATTTGTTCAGAAAAGCTAAGTTCAAAGCTCTGAAGTACTTGCTCCACTTTCCACTTCCATCATTTCCTACTCTCTGCTGCTGCGCTGACTCGTGACACGCTCAGCTGACGCAGGTTCGTTCTCCATGAACGCCAGTGGATACTCAGATAAAAGAGGTTCTTAGATGCATCTAAAGTGTTTGGTTACAAACAGGGCCTGAAGGTGACTTCTAGGCAGAGATAATATACAGTGGAAGCAAAGCTGCATCATACTTTTTTAAAAGAGACGGGAGGATGGGTTTAATGAATATTAAAGTCTTTGAAGCCCCTGGACGCTGACAGGAGCTTGTGCTTCCATCTGCCTCCCTGTCTCCCAGGCACTATAACCCCGGCCAGCCCGCCAGTGCTGCCGCTCTGCCACGTGAT
The DNA here is from genome assembly GCA_013389825.1 of Crypturellus undulatus. Taxonomy (NCBI): domain Eukaryota; kingdom Metazoa; phylum Chordata; class Aves; order Tinamiformes; family Tinamidae; genus Crypturellus; species Crypturellus undulatus. Next base: position 70,139 of record VWPW01021480.1, read on the forward strand.
GACAAATCTGAGTTTTGCCTCTTCCGAGTTACTGAAAGGATCTGTGACTAAACTGCATTTGCTCCCAAGCAATATACTGAGGGCAGGCATAATAAAAGATGATTCTGAATACAGATTTGACATTTCTCTATCACTCAAAGAATCTGTCAGGGCCTAAAACCTCAGTCAGTAACATTACATATTGCTCAGGGCTAACTTTGAGGATTGAGTTCATCATTAAATCAACATTATTTGCGGAATAGAGACAGAAGCCACCTTTAAACTGAAATATTAAGGGCAACTAAATGAAGATAAGGACTGATATTCCTTCATTCAAAGCTTCTTAAAAAGTACAGTCTGTGCCTCCAAATGCAGAACTGAAAGTACTGAATTTGGCAAATATTTTTTAGAAAGTGATTAATACTGTAAGCAGAGGCTTCATGCAGACACAGCCACATCAGTTACAAGAAAATTTATCAGGAAAAGCACAAAAGCACTAACACTGTTAAAAAATGCCTTTTAAGCAACATCATGTGTTTGACTCAGCTGCAGCTTGGAAAGGCTTCTCTGATCTAGCACTCATCTGTCCTGCTGTTAATTTGCACCTACCTGTTTCAGGCTGAGATTGACAAGCAGATATGTGGCCAGATAATGTTGCACTTCCGAAGTTAATATATCTCAGGATAATACGAAATAAGTTTGATTTTTCCACATTCAAAGTTATCCTCACTTCGTTCTGTAAAAGGGAAGTTAATAAACAAAAACAGACGTAAAGTGCCGAATAGAGAAACAGCAGGAAGCCATGCAAGCACCGTACTAAACTCCTACAAGGAAAGTACACATGCAGTCAAGTGGAATGGCAATACCAGTGTATGACAGATGAAGACAGGTAAGCCTAGTGAGAAAATTAATTCACTTACAAGTATAATTAGTGCCAAAATGTTTTCCCTCAGCAACTGAGATCTTCCCTTTAGGGCTTTTTGAACCCAGGCTGACATAGCGGAGGACTAGGTGGAAGAGCTTAGGGGAAGCCACAGTGACAGGTACAACCACCTCTGGCTGGCAAAAATAAAAAGAAAGGGAAAAAGGAGGAAAGGAAAGTATATTATTTGTTACTAGCACCCAGAGAAAGAAAAACCATTTGGCAAAGACAAACTCCGTAACAGAAAAGAAAGACTTGGGCAGCTTATAAAAGAATATAGAACAAAACATTCCTATAAAATAAAACAGCTGATTGAGGAACAGTTCATCCAGAAAGACCTGGAAGGGCTGAACTAGGATGCATGCTGATTCTGTACATTGGAACATGGACAGTATTTTACTGCTACTCTCACCTCCTGCACCTCAGAGGAGACATGATCTCCAGGACCATTTGTACCCCTGGATTCCCAAGCACTAAGCCAGACCCGCTTCTCACAGCATGCAGCTGTCCCAGACACTCAGGGTAATTTCTTCTGCTCCTCCCTTTGTTTGTTAGGGTGGTGATACTCTTGACTCTCTCTTTGCCCTGTGGTTGAACGTTCATCTCTTGAACCTCTTCCACCATTGCTCAGCACCTGGCCCACTATGCAGAGTTTGCAAAGCAACAGCATCAAGGGCAGAAATTTACTCAGAATTGGTAGACCCATTTTCAAAGGTTGTAGGTAGATTAGAAAATAATAGGCCCATTCTAATGATAATTCCATTCTAACTGATAAATCTCCCTTCCTCAAAGTTCATCCACCATAATTGCCTCTCTATCCTGTTCGAAAATGCTTGTGATATTGTAAGCTCCCACCACCATGCTCAATTCTGCTTCTCCAAAAGCACACTCCACACCTCAGAACTGAGCACAAGGCCTTATCTTCTCTTATACAAATGCTAGATAAATACTATCACAAGCTCATACAAATACTCTGTTGACAGCCCTCATACTTTCAATGTGTATTCTTAAATTGAACTTCACTGTAGAGACCTCTGCTTTCTTACTAGAAAATCAGAGTAGAAAGCAAAAAATTGACCTGGGGCAGATGACAGGTCTGAGAAATCTACAGAGAGTAGATAGCAAGAGCTAGGGAATCACAGAGGGCAATAGAACAGAAAATATAGACACATAGGGGAAGATTTACAGTTGTTGTTTTAAATGTACAGAAATAACTGTTGAAGAGAAAAAAGATAAGTGCGAGGGCACTTGAAAATAGATAAGAACATAAAAAAGAGCAAAGGAAATTCAAAAATACACTTCAGAAGGCTTAGCATTCTAAGCATTTTGGGGGAAGTCCAGAAGAGACAGGTGAAGGAAGACAAGCAAACGCGTGAGGAGTGAAGGAGGAAGAAATGTTAGTTCCTGGCTTCAAGCAAAGGCAGGAAGTGGGAAGAATTTGTTCTCTGAGCTCTGCCACAAAATCAGGCAGCTTTGGCCAAAGCTTTAAAATTCAAGCCCCACTTCTATAATGGGAATCCTATTTTGGCAGAAAGATAGGGCACCTGTGACTTTGCCTGAGGTCATANTGCCACAAACTCAGGCAGCTTTCGCCAAAGCTTTAAAACTCGAGCCCCACTGTAGACTTCTATAATGGGAATCCTATTTTGGCAGAAAGATAGGGCACCTGTGACTTTGCCTGAGGTCATACACAGGCCATTTATTGCACCTCAAAAACATTTAATTGCATTGAAACCGTTTCTTTTTAAAAACTTGTTATGTCAGCCTTCCTTGTGACAGACATTTGTAACACTATTTTTTCTTTCACAAGAGAAGGGTCAGGAGGAATATTTCAGGGTCTGTAAGACACAGAAAAGCCATGTCAAATTTATAAACATTCCTTGATATGAAGAATGTCAAACTATTTCAGCTGTGCCAGGACCTAACTGTAGAGGGGCTGGGACTAGCAATTACTTACATGAGTGAAAAGCTTTATTTAGTTGAGCACAGTAATACACACTTTCAAAGATCCATAGGACTGGAGATGATGCCCTTTCACTACCTCTGTCAATTGGATATTAAATGCAAAAAGCAGCTGATTTAGAAAGCAGAAGTTAGGAAATCACAGTTGTTACACATTGCTTCCTGCGAATATAAAGTAATTATGAAGAGCCAACAAAACAAGCTCTGGGATAAAAAAAAAAAGAGGAAAGAGTGAAAAATGAAGAGCAGAAAGGAAATGACAAAGGCTGGACACAACAATAGCCCAGGACTAGAAAATCTAATCAACATCAAATTGATAATGAAGTGCCACTTTTAAGAGTGAACAAATACCATTTATTGCTCAGATTTGCCGTTTTAAATCCTGCCTCCCTTGCTCAGTAATTTAGGCAAAAGTCAGACTGGTCTCTTCTCATACAATTAAACTATGTTGACTTTCTTCCTTTAAGGTATTTAATTTATTTATTCCTTCTGCTTTGCCCAGTATGAGCTTCAAGTATAAGAAGGCTTCACAAACAGTGCCGTGATGATGCCTGAGAATCAAACACAGAGGCTACTACAGTAATCCAAATCATTTTGCCAGACTTTCTAGGGTTTGGCTAAATGACTGTCCTACTGCTGTCCTTGGCATAACAAGAATTTCTGCACTTAGCATTACACACTTTAAAGTTATTTTTTTGTTTAATCCTGTGGCAAAATGTGCATCACATACACACACAAAAAACTCTAAGAATGTCTCTTAAGAATAGATACTTGCAGTAGCAATGCACACCTCACAGCAATACTAACACTAACATTCAATAATCCAAGCAGGGATACAGCACCAAAGTCCTGAGATTAGATCTTGTCATTTATTTTGCTTCCCCCATGACCTTGCACACACATAGCAGATACGCATCCCAAGGACTGTGTTTTTAACCCAGAAGCCCAGATCCAATTACCAACTTACTTGTATAGAGGACATCCGGGCATATCCTCTCCAACTGAAGCCGGGAAATTCCTCAGGATCATAACCAAACCGAACTCCCCTTCCTTTGACAGTAGTGCCGTCTTCAACCTCAAACTTCATGTGGTGCAGATCAGGAAAAAAGTAGTTTTTCTCAGGCCTTACAAAGAGAGAAAAGATAACATTTCAAGGACTATTCCTTTCCTCTGAATCTTATAAAATTTGCTCTTACTCTCAGCTTGGGTATTTTTGCCAGCATAAACTGCCAGCATACTAACTGAACCCTGATACTAATTTTACACGATTAGCCTACAATGACAAAACTTAACAGCTAACCCAAATTTATTCTGGCATGAACTCTCATTTCACCAATGTGTAGGCTAAAGAAGCCTGATGAGTGACATTTCTACATAGTTTGTTACTTCTTTCACCTTTACATCTAGCATTTTGGTCTGTGTCATTACTCCGGTTAGCAAGAAGCTTCCATCCACCATTGTAATTTGAAAGCAGTACTGATTACTATATGGTCTACCTCAAAAAGAAAGAAGCACCAGAATGGAAGTGGTTATGGATCACAGAGAAATCCTTATACCACTGCCTTATAAATTCCTGACAGCAGTTCAGATAGGTGCAATAAGAATTCTTTTTTCAATTACATTCTCTTTCCAGATAAAAAGCTGTACCTTTCTTGGGCAACTCTTAATGAATACATATATATATAAATACACTCAATGCTATTGCAAAATAGCTACTGGTTATTTAAGAAAACAAGTTTTAAATCTGTATATATAATATTCAAATAACAAAGAAAATTGTCAAAAAGTATATAGATAATAGTACGATTTACTGGCTTATTTATCAAGAAATCCAGAATCTTATGTGAAAGGATGAGGAACTCATGAGCATTTTTCACAAGTGTTTGGAAGCAGGAGCTGTTTGCTCCAGCCAGACTCACTGCTGGCAGGCCATCCCCACAACGTGCTCTCTGCACCGGCAGGCTCCCAAGGGCTCAGCACACACGGAGCTGATGGATCCTCCCACATCACACCGACAGCCTGTCAGCAAGGAGCAGAAGCCAAGTATCCCATCAGAAAAAGTGGTAAATGTTATCAAAAAGTACACCTCGCTTCCTCTAATTAAACACTGTTATCAACTGATTTCCTCCTTCCGGAGCCCTCGGAGAACTCCCCTCGGAGTTCTTCAAACACACATTAACACATGTGCATAAACTGCAATTATTTCTGGACTCTCAGGTTTGTGTTTGTTTTCTATTTTTCTCCCTTTAAAGTGACAAAAGCCAGATTCTTTTTCACTCACAAGTAATAAACCACACCGCATTTACTATATCCTGCACTAAGCTCTGAAGAACAGTCTTCAAATGTTTTGTTCAGTAGGATGGAATTTTCACAGCAACAGCAAAGAACCAAGTTATTTTCAAAAAAAAAAAAAATCATTTAGAAAATGTGTGTAAGATGTTAGCTTTGGACAGCCTGGTTCACAATATTTAATTTAGGTTACAAAGATTACACAAAACAAAAACATATTATTTACGTAATATGATATGCATAGTTTTCAACCAATATTGGACAGGAATATTGAAAGCCTTATCACACGACCTTTAACATGACCTTTAACACAAAATAAGGAACACACCTAAGAACGAGGTATAACGTGTCATCCTAAGGAAGAAGTATGCCTGGGTTTTAAAACTAAATTGAAAGGTTGAAAGTTCATACACTCATTTTCACATCAGCAGATCAGTACATCATTATTTTCACATTTCACAGATGTGCAAGAATATGTAATCACATTCAAGGAGAATTGAAGTACTCGTCACTTTTATGAAACCAGATCTCTTTCATTAGATCCTTGGATTGAAAATTTGGCTCTCTTTGATAAGCTAGCCATTATTTTTAACAGTGCATACATAAAATGATTGCTGAAAGAAGTTTAATGTTTTACAGATAATCTCTTCTATCATCACTGAACAGTACAAAGCAGCTGTCTGTCTATTAAAGTGTTTTCAATGATTTTAACAAATCGAATTCCGGAGGGGAGCAAGGAAGGAAAAACTGAAATATCCCTGCAGCCCTCAAAACACTTTCTTTAGAAGAATTACGATTTTCTCCACATCATAGATATACCTGGCTCTGCTTCAAAACACTTTGAACTAGAGCCTAAAGCAAAAAGCAAACTTATCTGCAGAAAAACAAGCTACTTACTTTAGTTACTTTCTAAGTTTTCATTGCAGCAGCAGATCTAGAAAAATAGCTAAGCAGAAGAGTAGGCTGCCACTCTTACAGGTATCTGACGCTACTAACACTTGATGGAAAATGAAATATCCCTGGTATGAAATTTTCTTTGGGTGGAAGATTGCAAAAAGAAACAATTTTCAGCTATCTTGCTTGAAATCTCTTTAGCAACAATACTTACATATTTTGCTAGGATTATCTGCATATTATGCACTGCACTAAACTCTCTACTCCATTTAAAACCCTGGCTGTGGGGGGTATTAGATTTCAATGGGGAAGTAGAGTATCATAGATAAGTAGAATAGATCATAGAAAGATTTGCATATATTGCAAGCAATTGCAAGCAACAGTGCAAAATGAGTGATGAGTGATTCAACAAACACATTCACATTTAAAAAAATACAACCTATGAAATGCTAAGAGTTTGATGGTAAGTGCAAGTGTTCTACTAGAAACGTTCATTATTCATCTTACTTTGGCATCCAAAATAATTCTTGTTTTCCAGACCATAATAGCCAGCTTCACAAGTGTCACAGGAATCTCCACAAACATTAGATTTGCAATAACAGTGTCCATTATCCTGAGGGGGGGGAAAAATTGATCAAAAAATGTCTCAGGAACTTTTTAAGAACTTCATTCTTTCAATATTTTGTCCCTCTAATTCTAAAGAAGGTAAAAAAATGCATTTTTTTAAAAAAAAGATCAAGACAGTTTGCCTTTCATTCATCATTTTTAATGAACAGACTAGAAAGTACATACATTCGGGATGATAAAAACATTCAGAACTTTTATACATCTTTAGAAAGTCACCAGATACTTTATGTCTAATATAAATAATATACAATCAGTTCTAATATATCTATCTTGTAAATGTTATAACAGTTTACCTTTACAGAAATCTATTTAGTTCATGTCTTTCTATTAAGTTCATTTTACCTGCTGACATTCTCCAACTCCACTTAATGTTCCACTCATATCACACTGGCATGCTGCAAAGACACAGAAAAGACAATCTGTGTTTCATCTTTCCAGGACACTTTGAAGGTTAAAAAAAAAAATGCTGAATCTGCAACAGTGAGTCATAGGGCAGTAACTCTGGAAGGGTCAGAATAGCAAATAGACATTGGCTCAAGGTAAGAAAAGAAAATGAGAAAGAATAAAGACTACATATATGTGCCATTTTCTGACTTGTATTAGTGTAGTCTGTCTTGTGTTTAACAGAAATAGCTTGCATTTTGGAGTTGTCTGATCATTACATAGGCTTAAACCATAACAGATTTGTCAGTCTGAGGCAACAAGAAGGCTTTCCATCCCTCTACAAGCTAGGAGAAGATTACTAATGAGTAAGCACCTTCTCCAAACAATGGGCCATATTCTGGTTTCAGTGTTTATAAAAAAAAATCCTGCCTATGCAATACACACCAAGGTAACTCAGAGTACACTCTGGTCCAGCGTTATTAAACAATCATGGATGATGGTCTAATATTTAAAAATAATTGTTTTCATGAGTAACGGTATCAAATTTAAGCACTAAGAAAAACACATTGGTAAGAAGAGTTGTTAAGCACCAAAATGGTCACATTTGGTGGCCAAGTCAAAGATCATTTTCAAAAAAATTGAACACATTTCGTGACCAAAGAAATAAGTCATGAAGTTCTGTACCTGTACATCCCCCAGGGTTTTTTTTGGCCAAGTTCCAGTACAAGGGTTTGCATTTACTGCAGGCAAGGCCTTCAACATGCTGGAGACACTGACAATAGCCCTAGTAACAGAAATGAGTCAATATGGGTCTTTTCAGAATAAAAATTAGAAACAAAAATAAACAAACAAAAAATGCTTAGTAAATGCAGGCTATTGGAAAAAAATGAGCCATGACTGATGACTTAGAAATGGCTACAATGGCTTTCTAAGGAAAAGAACACCAAGTTGCTCTATGTTCTATTTCCTGAAAGGTTGTCCATTCCACACAGCATTTAAAAAAAAAAGAAGAACCTTTCTGTGTTACTCTGTCTTCAAAAAACAGAGAACATTTACTACATGAATCCAGTAAATATTCAGAAAATCTCAGTTCCTATGTTTAAGAAAATCATGCTGCTCTTTCTTTCATATTAAACTGTCTGAAGTCCCGAGAACAGGAATCCTCTCCCATTAGTGTTCTAGCACTCCAAGAAAACATACATTATAAGTACATATCATAAATAAAAGCTTATAAAAACACCACTCTGAACAGGTAATTGTGTTGTTCAGATAAAACAACAAGACACACAATTTATTTCCATCTTTACTTTGCAACTAAGCTTTTGCAGTTCTCTCTCAGTCTCTTAAAATGAAGTAAATGAAGTAAAAATATGCAGCAGAGAGAAATAGTACATGAATTTTTAACATGCATTATTAGTTGCAAACATATACTACTTACCAAATGAGACCCAAAAGTGCCTGCAGGGTCACATTCACTGTTGATTTCTGTAGGAAATTAAATATAAACACATATACATACCTACATACACACACACACACACATGTACAGAAAGAACTTTTTAAAATGAATCCTGGAATATAGTACTAAAGAACTGCAATGTAGCAGTTTTAAGTTTCAAGTGTTTATTTTCATGTGTTTACTTTGAGGTGACTAAATACTTTAAACTTCAGAACCAGCAGAAGAAGGAAATCTGAATCATAATGAAATATTTTCTGTCACCGATGTTACCTCCACAGTAGGGGAAACTGTAGGCTCCAGAAAGGCATCTGTCACACTGTAGCCCTGTAAAGCCTGTCAGACATTCACACTGCCCTGCTGTTGGCTCACATGCGCTGTGACGGGATCCATGAGGAGAGCACTGACAAGCTATATCACCAAAAACATTGACATATTGTTAGAGTTGACTCTGTATTTACCAGATAATAACTTTCCAAACCACTAGTACTTCGTAAGTTTTGAAAACTCTTTGTCTGCAATATGCTTGATTTTTCTTTGCAATAAACTCACAAGGTCCTTCACTTAAACACAATCCTAGTTGAGACTTATGCGTCTGAGATGACTTCTACAATATTGACAGGTAGGATTATCAGGAACCTTAGCAAATACCTCTTCCTCTACTTTGTTCCATTTTAATCAAAACTGAGGCTATTTGGGGTTTTTTTTGTTTTCTTGATTATTTTATTGATTACAAAAAGAATATTGCTAATTCTATAGACTTACAGCTAAGAACATGACTGCAAAATACAGAATGTAAAATTGTACACCCAGCACACCTTTAGATCTGAGAGTCAAGATGGCCAGGAAGAAGCTTGGAAATAAATCATGGGACAGTCTTTTTGCTCTAGGCAGTTATGTAAGGCCTAACCTTTCCAGTGATTTACATGCACAAAGTAAGAATAATGCCACAAAAATGAACAATACTACTATAACAGAGAAGGCTAGTCTTTGCTTGGGTAGAGTCTAAGCTTGAAATGGTTGATGACAATTATTCTAGCCAATCTTCTAAAGAGGAAGAACAGATTTGTTATATTATTTTTCACTACAGCTATGGTGATTAGCAATAGCCAAACTTGGAGGAAATGTTGCTTCTTTGACATTAATAGTATTTTGATTTCTAGGAAAGAACATTCCTGCTTATGATGGCCAAGTAATTCCTAACTGGAACTGCAGGTTTCACTCTCTTTGATATGAAGAACATATGTAAGCATTCCAGGCCTGACCAGTTGACCCACCTGCACAGTATTAATTGTTGATGTGATAGAAGTTTCTCAGGGTCAAGCCATCTCAACTGGGCTTCATAGGTGCCTACAAGCACCTATGAACACATTTAAAAGCTTACACAATAGTGTATGAACAGCAGAAGCCCAAACTAGTTGAAATTAAGCTTATGCTAAATTGAACGAGTCAGAACTCATAAAGGTGCATGCTATTGCTTACGTTCAGCTTTAGATTTCCTATATTAAAAGGAAGACACAACTACACCAAGCCCAAACATTCTCACAGCCCTATTAGCCAAGTTACACAGATAACGGGAACACAGATGATGTCCAGGGTGGGCTACCAGAGTGAACTGGTCATGGACTGGAGCTTCACACTGAAGAATGGAATAGAATTAAACTTTCATAGTTACATGTGTAGTTTTACAGTAGAAATATATTTGAGGGAATCAAAAGAATATTTTTGGTGTAAGAGAAGTGAGAGAGAAAAGCCAGTAAAGGAAGGAAAGGCTGTTACTCACGCGAACAGCTGGGATAGCCGTAAAAACCTTGGGCGCACTGGTCGCACCTAAGTCCAGCATAGTTGCTGTGGCACAGACACTGACCTCTAGCACCACAAGTATCAGCCACAGAGCCATGGGCATCACAGTTGCATTCTGCACCAGTTAAAACAATAGGTAATTAACTGACAGATAAATATCTAAACTGGTATGATTTAAAACAGAAATTGCCCAAAAGCCACCATTGAATGCAAAGCAATGAGGCGGAATTCACACAAAGCCATAGTTCTACCAACTAAAATAAATATCCTCAAACAGATACTTGTTATGTAATTGCCTTCTCAAATAAAGTTTTTACTGCAATGCTGTAATTTATAGTTTAGAAATTTAGTTTGGTCCCTTGCAAAACGTGCGTGGTAAACAATGCCCAAGGAAAAAGCTGCTCATCTGCATGGGTCCTGCAGGGCAACAAGCTGCATGGTGCAGGAATCAGCGTGTGACAGATACACAGCACACTGGCACTCTGTAATGAAGAGCTGGAGCGGTGCTGTTCATGGAGTTATTAGGTTCATGGCTCTAACACAGATAAGATGCCCTGCGTCACTGATATGATGCCTAAAGTTTATATGCACGTGAAGGGGAGCCCATCTGGAGATCCTAGCTGTCACAGGTCACAGCCCACGATCAGCTGATTTCTTGAATTTTATGGGACCACAGAAGATGAAAGCTGGAGAAATTTCACTCAGCTCCCTTGTTCCACCCAGGATGACTGACAAATATAAAACAAATGCTATTTATGCATTTTATTTCCATTCCCTTTTGATATTCCCGATTCCCCCTTTCAATTCCTCTCTCCCAGCAGCCCAAGATACCTGACTTTTCTGTGTGTTTCAAAGGTTCAAGGACTCACTTTGAAGTTATTAGGACAGATGATACAAACATTGAAGCTTTCAAAAACATCCTCTACACTGGAAACAACTTCTAGCTGAATCTATATACACCCTCTTTTCATTTTAATGGGAGTGATTAGTTTAAGGGCTTCATAACAATATCCCATTGAATAAATCTATTAATTTCAACAAGGGAAGACCAGAGAGGTCGATTTCAGTTGTGGCAACGAAAAAGATCTACCTCTTTGTAAAAATCAGAACTCCAAACAGGAGCAGAAGGCTAGCCTTCCACCATAGCTTGCAGCAGCCACATTAGTTTAAATTTAAAACAACGGCGGCTTCTTTTAACAGAACAAGTTGTGAACAATAGCAGTTAGGAGTGATCTCTCTGCCTGTGTTTTCACTCTTTTTTTCCTCATCTTTTACAGCTTGTTTTTGCCTGGTCCTTTAAGCTTTCCTATCCCTTTTCAGATTTCCCTGTGAAAAGTTCAAACACATTCAATATGGTTTCATCCGCAGACTTGTGAGAGGAGGATACACAGAGGCCTCCCAGGGCAATCATTTTTGATGCCCTACAAGGAGAATATAATTAGCTATAAGGTAGTAAGATTTTCTGGGACGTAATGCAACTGCAGACAACTTCAAGAAAACATTTAGGACTTGTAAATGTATAAATCCATTAGCACTGTGTATATTTAAGAGTTTGCCCCATTAAGAGAAGAAAATACTTTTCCAAACACCAAGATAAACTCTAATGTTTATGATGCCATGAAATCAAATAGATAGCACAGGGGATAATGTTGATTTTAGCATTTAACAAAGTTTGCTACATTTTTAAATCTATTAGTCGCAAACTACATTACAAGTACATATTTAATTACAAGTAAATATTTAATTAAGTTCCAGTTGAGATGCTGCCTCCATTCTGCAGTATAATAATATATACTTAAATGTAAACCCACTGAGAGAATCTTCACAGATTTCAGACAGCTTTGTAGTGGGCTAAATAACAAATACGTAGCTTCTTCAGAAATCAAAGTAATTCATTGCCAAGGGCAACGTACAACTTGCCAGGTGTAAGAGGACAATTCAGAAAGACAGAGCAGTTAACCTTAAGAAAGAGATTTACACTGTGAAGCTGCTGACAAGTTGTACATGTCAGCAAGTCTTGATGGATTTGCTTGTAAGAGCAACAAACAAGCTGGTCAGCTGCTTCTGCAGATGTGTGCCGGAGGCTGGCCAAGCCTCTTTCGATCCATGACTCTTTTTGGAACCAGCTCACTAATTCACTTAGTATTAACATAACTATACGATTAACTTCTGGTAAGAACAAAGTCTCTCTAAAAGATAAATATCAATACTGGCAAAATTACAACATAAATCTACAGGAAAGAGCAGGCATCATTGAAACAGTAAAAAAACAGCGAAACAAAGAAAAAGTGAGAGAGGGAAAAAAAGAAAAAGAACTTGCCTATTATGTCACCAGCCACAGCATCACTTGGATTTGGAGAAGTAAAAGGAGTACCTTTAGAACAAAAGAAGAAGAAAGGTATACTTGAAATAGACAATAGATTTTATTTCTCTAAAGATCAGCTGTATGCAGTCAACACAAAAAAGAATGATAATCTTCTGACTGTAGTAACTAATCGCAACTTAGTTTTAGTTAAGAACAGCATAATAAACTTTTTACTTTTGATCTCCAAATGAAGTTCAAACATCCCTTCTCAAAGAACAGTATGAAGGGCCAAACATTACTGGGAAATGCTGCCAGCTTGCTTCCCTGTTCCCTACTACTTGGTGCAAAGAGCTTTCTTGTGCTACACAGCATTATCTTGAGAGCTCTGCATTTATTTCTTGGTTCATGCTTCCAGCTCAAGGTTCTTCTCCTGCTATTTGGCCCTATCATTTGCTACCTCAAGTGCCAGAATTCAGGATGTGTACCTTACATTTTGAGAGTATTTCTGAGAATCCTTTTCATTAGGAATGGGAAAGACATCCAAAAAAACCTTCCCTTATTTAAGGTAGGATTGTGATCCTGACCCAAATTTGATGTGCCACAAACTCCAATGGCATTTTAATCAAGGTCTATCTGTGCAGAATATACTTTAAAGTATTGGGTTATGAGCAAAAGGTTAAAAGTGAGCTGTGATAATCTAGAATGCATTGCACAGAATGTATTTATTCTATTGCAGGCATTGAATTAGGAACAATATTTGTTTTTTTACACTGCTTTTTCCCATGTTTTCTATTGCTTTCCCTCTTCATTCTTTCGGTTTTATAATGGTACCATTTTTCTAAAGGTGCAAAATCAAGCTAAAATTGAAACATGACAGTGGTAAATCAGACTGTAAATACTGCCTCAAACAATATCTCTTTATTGACTATCAGAAACACAGTTCTCCTGAGGCCACAAAACAGTCCCAGTGACGCATTTTTTGAATCTGATCATATAATCACAAGCTGCTGTATAACAAGTAACTCTGGTATTTCCTCCCAGTTATTGCATATTAAATTTGTTCCTGAGAAAGCATTAGATTTTCTGAATTCCCAATACTTCATTTTTATATCCTTATCAAATATCCTTATTATATTAACAGTCTAACCTTTACATAATTCATTGCATTAGATACTGTGAGCTATTGTTCCAATACCATTTTGAATAAACAAAAGCAGTCAGCATTTCTCGGTCACGTCACTTTTGTAACTTGTTTATTTTTGGAGGGATTTATAAACATCTTTCTTTCAACCACTTTCCTGACAAATCCAAAAAAGGATCGTGTAACTCCTCCTTCAACCACGTATCAGCATCCACCATCAGTCCAGCAAAAATAGACAGCATGTCTGAGAATCTAATGCTCTCCCAGAACAATCTTTCCAATGTTGTACAGGCACTATTTCAGAATCAGAAACCTCTAAAAGACCACAAACTTGATTTATGGGGCATTAATCCTAAAAAGCCTCAAAGAGAACACGTAACCATTTTCTCCCCTCTCTCTGCTACAATCATATTTCACTTCCCAGTCCAAATGATTATACCTTAAGATACTGAGACATATTTAAATAACATGTCCAGGGTGTTAGGACTGGAATTTATGATATATTGAGAGACAGGTTCTAACTATACCCATAAAAAGTCTCTCTTCAGTATTATGACAATTGATTTACCAAAATGTTTAAACATTAGAATTCAAAATTATAGTCAAGTGTTGTGAAAGTTTTTATACTTACGGATACAAAATGGAAAACCATAGAATCCATCTGCACATTGCTCACAGCTCTCTCCTTGGAAATTCTGCTTACAATAACAGCGTCCAGACCCTTCCTCACAGCCCTCTGCATTCTCCAAGTTACAGCTGCAGGCTATATAAGTATCAACAATTAGGCAATTTATAGAAAATAATTAATTTGTCTTCTGTAGCAGTGCACAGTGACATTATAACAGCATTTAATTTGCAGTTGCAAATTAATTATTTAAAGAATTAATATTTGCATCTACTTCACATTTTCCAAGTACCCTACAGAAACAATCTTTTTTTGGTGATATTTCTTAGGGATATCTTTGGGATAAGATCTATATTATTTTCCCACAGTGCTTATTTTTGATTACTCAGAAAGTAGCACTTAATTACTCAACAGCACTGCAGCAACTTGCCTTTCCGTGGCTTCTTCTCATCTCTCCATGGTGCAGGCTAGGCTTCTGTCCACCCTCCTTACATACAAAATTCAACATCACATCAGCTTTCCCTCTCTGTTTCCTTCCCATTCACCTCAACATACAGACAACCTACAATCTTCTCCTTCTTGTCACAAGCTTCTTCATCCTGTTTAGAATGTAACCTTTATCTCATTGCCATAGTCAGTTCTTCTTTTTTAAATGTTGCATTAATAATATCCTATTGCATTATTTATTACAGACACTAGCTTCAGCACTGCATAAGGTAGGAGCATACCTCATGACCTTTTGAGTTACTGAATAAAATTTTCAAGGGACCAAAACTCAACATATGTTACACATGTATCAAAGAGCTAAGATAAGCTCTTTGCTAAGAGGAACACGGTCATGAGGGTGGAAGATGAGTAGCTTCTGACCAGTACACTGTGGCTGTGCAGCTGGACCCAATGTCAATGATCTTATACCCCCAGCAGCATTTTCTGACTTACTTCTTCCTATTGCCCTGTTGCTTGTCTAAAGCTTATGGCTCATGGGATACAAATATTGAGCAGAATACGATCAAAAAGATCTAAACACAAAAATTCATTTGCCGCTCCTCTCACAGATCTATTGGGCACTTTTTAACATTTCCTCCTTAAAAGGCATGCCCTGATTATAGAAAAAAAAAGAAGACCAAAAAAAAAAAACCCAAAAAACAAAAAACCCCTTACCACTATGAGAAGATACTGCATAGAGAAGGACTTACGTATACAGCCATCAGGAGCACTCACTGGAACACCATACGGACGATAGTAACCTTCTGCACATTTCTCACAGTTAATACCAGCTGTGTTATGCTATGCAAAATAAAACAGAAGGAGCATAAAACAAAAGTTGAAAAAGGGAACTAAAATGAAGAATTAAGAAACAATAACATCCTTTTTGTTATTTTTATATATCACTAAGCAAGGTTCAGACTGGCTGAACAGCTATGCACAGAGATGTCAATTCGAAGACAGAAAACATTTCTTCTGTTCATGTTAGCAAAGATACTTCTCCTTTCTACCGACAGCCATTTGGACAATGTCAGATTATATTATGGCAATAAATGGGAAAAACGCTATATAGTTTTACTGAACATTTCCTATTTTGTTGCTTAAATAGAATTATGTTTTTAACATACTATGGTAATATATAAATCATGATGTGTAGATTTCACTTGGTGGTAATTTTCCCTCTGCTCTACATTCTGCTCAGCAGCTTCTCATCATTCTTTAGAAGACTGACTAGAAAACCAGAGAGACAGACTGATCATCGAATTAGTGAATAATTTCAGTTGGAAGGGGCCTCAGGGGGCCAGATGGCCCAACTGTGCTCAAAGCAAAGTTAACTCCAAGGTTAGATCAAGTTGCTCAGAGCCCAGTTTCATCTTTCCTGACATCAGTTAGTCAGAATAGCATAAAAGTTACATGATGAGACATAATATTCAGCAATGACACACACAGTGTTATATCCGTATTGACTGAACATGTTGACTGAATCCAATGAAGCCTCTAAAATGGTTAGGGGGCTGGAGTAAATAACATTTAAAGAGAAACTGAGGGAATGGCTTTGGTTAGCTTGGAGAAGTGAAGCTTGTGGAAGGGTAAGGTGCCTAATTGTAAGGTGAAGTACTGAGACCACAGGGCCTGAGTCTAAGGCATGCACAGTAAAAACATTAACTCCCACAAGTTACAATTGGGGAAATTCCAGTTAAACAGTAGCAAAATTCTCTTTACCACTGGAATGATTAAGTGCTGGAACAAGTTACCAAGAGATTCTAATTTCAATCCTCAGAAATATTCAGAACTCAACAGACAAGTTCCTGTGCAATCTGATATAACTTTGTAGACAGCCCTGCTCTGAGTGGAGGGTTAGACTATATGACTTCCAGAAGGTCTTTCAAACTACTTTTATTCTATAAACTATGCTTTTTCAATAGCAATAAACTCTCCTCTTGTTACAGCCTATACTCTACTTTACTCCTGCTACAGGACGGGGGCTCTCCGTGCTTGCTTCCATAGGAATCAGTTGGTCTGAGTTGGTATTTTATTTGGGAAACTTTATTTTTCCTTTGTTAAGCAAGGAAATGACAAAGTCCATAATAACAGGAAAAGTTTTTTTTTTCTGGTATTTGTTTGTTAAATGGTATGGCTTTATAGGAATTATGTACTAAATGTCCTAAACACATTCACTTCTAGTACAGCCACAGTGAGATTCCATTAACCATTTCTCCAAATGCCATTAAGTTATAGTGGCCAAAACCACCTTTTTACCTGACAATTAATGCAGACTCCTCCACCTTCGTAGTGCCCCTGGATGTTTAAGCTTTCTTGACGCTGATCAACATCAGCATCATAGTAGCAATCAGTGGCATGTCCATGGCAATTGCAGGCTGAAAAAATAATATCTCAAGTCAGTTTCCATTATACCAGTGGAATTCAGTAATGTAGCAAAAGTGAAAAAGAAGCTTTTATTATTTATACACATACATGCACTCCTTTGTGTTCAAGTATGTTCAAATACACATATCTGCCTATCAGCAAATGGTGTCTCATACCTGGACCAACATCAAATCATTTAGATATAAGAAAGGCATATGTTGCTAGGTTTGTCAGAGGAAGCAAGAGTTTTACTATCTCAATACTATATATTTATAGGTAATGCAGAATTAGGAAACTCCAAAAGAATGATCTCAACCAGGTTTTTAAAACTATCAAAAAATGCTCAAATGCTTATTCTATTTTTTCATGTTCAAAAATATCTCTAAGCTGAATCTGTATGCAGATATTTTGTATTTAAAATAAGCAATTATAGATAAGCTACAAACATTTGAATAATAAGACCTACACCGGAGACCACACATACTCAGCCATAAGTACAAGAATACCAACAAACTTAACCATATCTTTAGCCATCTGCTGTTTTCTGAATGGAGAGATTTTAAGCAAGAGTTCACTCTACTGCCTGAGACTTACAGATTCAGAAAGACAAAGGCTTATATAAAGAATACCAACAAAAACAAAAATAAGAATAATAAGTTACTCTGGAAAGGAATAGAGCAAAGCAACAGAGATTTTCCTAGTTTATGGCTGTTTACAGTTTCAGTTGTAATAAATTTTACTTTGTGTGTTTTCTGGTTAGCACATTTCCATTGTTTACTTTTCTCCTCTATTAAACCAAATAAAAGTAACAACATTACGCTCACAGATGCCCTGACCTAGGAGGTTCACCTGCTGAAAACACTTGAGGTGCATCTATTGACTGGCCTTGTATGCATATCAGTTGAATTTACTCTTAAGACAGGAGATCTAAAGTCAGAAAAGCTGTTGCTGTTCTACCCTTGGCAGGGTCATAGCAATATAAATCCCAGGATTCACGAAGTGTCTGCCCTTGTTTGCAGAAAAGAATTAATCTGAAAAATAGCTCTGCATTTGGAATAGTTCCTGCAAATACAGTCTGAGTAAAGGGATAGACGGGCCCAGAGAAGCATTTATGTAATTTCTTGGAGGCCTGTATTTAGTCTATCTCCTAACCTACTCATCAAGAAGGGTATTAGCTAAAACTAATCTCTGATCTTCACTCCTTTCAGCAAAGCGAAGTTCTGCTTGTATTCACTGAAATCTTCCAGATCTACAATATAATTCTGAATGTGGACTAACTATACCAATATGCAGGTAGAGGAAACAAAAGGCAGGTCAGTAGTTTTTCTATAAGCTTTATCTCCTTTTTTTAGATCTGATATCCTTTCCTTGTGGGAGAGAAACCACATGGACATTTCTAAGAGAATGAAGAAAGCAAAAAAAGACTTCCACAACTATCTGAATACTAGATGTGCTTTTAATTGCAAATGTTCCAGTAATCCAGAAAAATCTTGCTAGAAAGTTCCTGAAGTTGTGCTTCATGCTTGAGAAAATGCTCCCTGCATCTGTGCCAGGGGATATTCTGGAAGGTACCAAGTTCCTGAGCAACTCAGAACAAAACAACCCTGGCCCTATTTTTTTCCATGATGAGGGTAGCATATTGGAACCTATCCTTCCAAATTCTACACAAATACCTGGTTCAGGTGCGAGCATAACTTGGGCGAAACTAATCTCCATGCCTTGCTGTGTTACCATATAGACAAAACAAGAGGACACTGGATCATTCTCTGTATTTGTACTCTAAGCATTTACATCAGAACAGCTCTGAACAAGGAAGCCACTTTCTAGGAACTGTCAACAATCTGGATGGGGAAATTTATGGCCTATCATCACATCCCTTGATCTGCTGAAGAGGATCAAACAGTCAAGATTGGGTAACCTGGCTCGGTTGTGGTAGCCTATCTTGACCTTTTTGTTTGTTTTCTTTGCTCATGTAATTCTTTGAGAATATAAAGTGTTACACAAAAAAGATGCTAATTCAAGACACTTTGTGCTAAAAAGGCACAAAGAAAACCACAACAATAAAAAAAATGGAAGGAGTAGAATAGAATGAAAATGAGAAGAATCTGTTTGTCATCAGCCCTTCTGATGGACAAAATGAGGGTCTGTGCATAGGAGTGAATATTTCTCTTTCTCTGCACCATCTAAATAAAAGCTTCTTGTCTCTGTAGCCAAATTCTATGAGAGATAGAGCTCACAAGAATGTCTTTTAACAGTGTCAGGGAATTATTTGCTTTGATCAAAAGAATGGCTTTTTTTTTGTCTTTCTCACAGGTGAATAAAAACCTCTTCTATCTCACAAAGCACTTTCTTAGAATTTTGAATCATTTTCAGACCCTTATAATACTAGGAATATAGGAAAAATTTGAGCACATCCCTGCTATCTCCCACCTATCTCTTTCAATCAATTTTTCTCAAGGAATCACAGGCTTCTAGGAAGCTAAATAAGATTCCTCTAATTCCTTCACCACTCCCTTCCAGGGACAGAGATTTCTACTTGGCAAATACTCTCCAGGACTCCTAACACTGCTGGGAGAAAACTATACTAAAAAGGGTATTTTTTTGAAGGTAGCTAGAAACTAAGATCCTTTGGATAAGAATCTTGTAGATTGCTTATAAACAGATTATCTTAAAAGCGTGAGTTTTTTATGTTCTTTGTCTTTCTCTTCCTGTCAGAAAATATTTTCCTTCAAAGAAAGAAGTTCAAATAGGGTTTCAAATATTTTTCAGAAATAAAGTCTCAACATGCTTACCTCCTATAAAATGATTTAATCATCTGACATTTATTCTACCCTCAGTCTTGGAACTGTAATTTATGATTAAAATATTACCACAAGGTTTATTCCTCAAACCAACATCTATTTGGCTTTCAAATAAGATTTCCCCATTAAGAGTCTGAACCCACCAACTATGGTACTATGCTAGGAAAAGTAAAACAGGAATAGGAAAACAAATTAGGGCAGACTCAAGGAAAGCAGCAGACTGACAACATGTTTGCTCAGAATAGGAGATGCACAAAGACAGCAAATACCATCTGTCCCATAGTCGCTGTTTTCTGGATTAAAAAAAAAACACCTCTGTGCAGCAGCCTGTACCCTTCTATCTAAAGAGGTCCGTATTGTCAACTTAACCCTATGCTACTTTTTCTTTAATAAAAGAAGGAAGATGCAAGAATGGCCCGTCAGTCATATTTAGTCCTTGGGCTATCTAAACTATTAAACTTTAAGCACAGAAAGGTGAGCACATGTTAACTTCCTTTGACTCCTCATCAGAAATGCTTTTGTATCCATTTACAGCAGGTCAGTGAGGGGCAACTGTCAGCAGAGACCAGAGTGAAGCTCAAACACCTTTGGGGTGTTTGACACCTTAGGGTCAGCCCTAAACAATCTGACACTGCAGTGCTCCAAATTCAGGAGGGAACCTGCGTGAGAGCTCAAGGCAAATAAGGCAGAAGAGCCTGCATCAACTAAGAGGAAGCTGCCAATGCAGCACTTTACCACTGTAAGGATTTTTAGACCCCTGTGTCTGAGTAATTAGATTGTAAATTCAGGAATCTCTTGGAGAGATGACATGTTACATCGGCCTCTTACACAGGTAAGCACACTTAACTCCCAAAACATAGGCTGCCTTCTAGAATACCTCGTTTAGGAGACAAAAAAAAAAAAAACCCCTACACATGCTCCTCTTCTATTGACAATACATAAAATCTGTAAAACGTGTACATAAAATCTGTGAGTCAAATGTGGAGTCCTCCTTTGGCATGAGTAACCAGTCTCATTTACATAATTGATCTAGTTATTTCTATAGGCTGTCTCTCTAGATTCTGAATAGGAAGATGTTGGGTGATAGAGGGACAAGTTTTGAAGCTATACAAAACAACTATAACCTTTGCTCTGCTGAGGAGATGCACAGTCTGCTAGCAGACAGATCTGTGACTGAGGGAGACACTGTGTGGCACCAGAAGCCTTCCACTTTTCTTTTTTATGTAGCATTTTGACTATCATTGTTTAATGAGAACAACAATGAAATATAAATAATACTCACCACATTACTTAATCCTGATTGCTGTATGGAAATAATTTTTTAGTAAAAGAAGAAACATGTTAAAACCTGTAGTGCGTTAGTTATGCTCCATCCATGAACATGTGGCCTATAGTAATTCCCACTCATTTGTCAAAGTTGCATCTCTTAGGCTACTCACGTTCACATATATTTGTGTTCCCAGCTGTTGCAGGTTGCCACTGTTTCTGATTATATCCAGGACAGCAGCGATTGCAGGTTTCCCCACAAGTATTATGCTGACATTCACACTTAAACCTAGAGAAAGGAAGACCTCTTATTCAGCCTAAGTTGGATTTAACACCCCCTTCGCCCAGCATTTTTACTGCAGTCTAAGATTTACATGTAAAATGAAAAGGACAGGGCATAAACTTGCATGTAAAGAGGCCAAACAGTAAATCTAAAACATTTTAGAACTTTTCTAAAATTCTTCAAGATTGACTGCTTCAATTATATGATTTTGAAATTATTAACACAAATGACTTGTAGAGAATATTTATAATTGAATGTAACAGACCAGATGATAAACTTTCTCCCAGGATATTGAATCAAAGCGACACACAACAATTTCAGATGTAATCTATTTTAGCATCATGCCAAGGTCACGCTTGTTGTCCTACTTTAAATCAGAACATTTATTCCCTTTATTTGCATGCCCTCATCACTTTTCCACTATGCTTTCTATTAGTGTCTTTAATAAGCCAACTTTGTAACTTCATCCACTTGTTTTTAAAGCAGTATACACTATTGATCAAGAAACTGTAGTTCAAATTTATTTTGACTTAGCTGAGAAGTCTCCATAAGGGCAGGGTCTCATTACAGGCTGTTTTACTACCATCCATTGTAACTGAATACCAGAATTAACAAAAAGACTTTGCAACTAGAAAGACTTCTTCCAGGGATGCTCTGTTGTCTGTGTAGTCTCATATCCAAGGACAGAACAGTTGCCAATCTAGCCATTCTATTGTGGTAGATTTTATGTCTTTTTCACTTTTTTTCTCTAGAATAGACATTTGAAAACGATGTCTATTCTAGAGGAATAGGAACCCATCCACTCACTCTTCCTTAAAAAAAAAATGAAAATATTGTATCATCCTGATAAGTTTCATGACGTGTAAGAGTAACAGCTGTTATAAACTAGGCTCTTAAAGAATGCTTTAGGCAGGGTGATTATTCACTGTCACTTTCCTATAGCAGAGATTCACAGAGTGGATCTAACTCCTTGTGAAATCTATATGGAGGACATAAACTTCACAGGAAAAAAAATATTTCCTACAGATTTCATTTAAGTGTATAACCAGTTGTCAACCTATTTTGACTCAAGATCATTCACAGAAAGCGATATTTGTAACTGAAGTTAGAATGACATAATATATTCATTCTGTGAAATGAATATACCACTACTGCCAAATCATATTGCCAAAAAAATTGCATTTTTCACAACTGATGTTTGCTAAGTGCTCATGTATGTGACAAGAATGAAAACACTTCTCACATAATTAAAGACACAAAAAGATAATTGTAAAAATATGTCAGATTTATTACACTTTTAGAATGTCTGCTTTTGCGATTATTGTTCTAACCAAATGCTGGTTAGAGCCAGATGTCCATAGGTCCTAAATAAACAGTCAGTGTTCCCAAGTTTTGCTCATAAAATATGTCTAAGCAGAAAAACACAGATTGAGTTCTATTAAATTCATGGCTGTCCTCCTCATGTAAATACTAAGGATATTGTACCAAAGGCCATGCTTTTCTCTTTGAAGTATTTTAACAGTCAGTTCAGCTTAAAGGCAGTATCATCTTGTTGCCAGAGTGGACAACAGAATATTGTTCATTCAGTTTCTGTTTTTACATTTTCTAGTAATGATCAATAGCTGTTGGATCTTGGCTGAGCTCCTTTATAATGGTCTGTATCTGCAGGATATTCACTAGCTTTGTTCTTGAGATTCTTCTAATTTCCACTGTTCAGATGTGATACCAATCCAAGTTTTGCAAAAATAAGTAAGAAAGTAAGGATTTTTAACAAATAATTCAATCTGCAAAATTCTTATTTCAGTTTTTAAAAAACCTCAAGTATAAGACTTTTTATTATTACAGTTTACAAGCAACAGCTCTTTACACTTCACAAAAACAGCTCTACATAGTTTCATATCAATCATTAAGAGAGTCTCATTTTTTAAATATTATAAAAATCCCTGTAAGACTGTCATACTTTAACAAATAAGGTCATTTGAAAACATACCATTAAATTAATGCGATGCTCGATTTACTTACTGGTATTGGTTTTCAGCACTCTTTGCATCACATACTTCAGCATGGCCATGGCAGACACATCGACCGCCAATACTGATGTCCTTTATACTGTAGTAATACTGTGAGGCAATAACAAGAAGTAAATACGGATCTTTACTTTTCTTGTATGATGACAGATACCTCAACATCAGAGATAACTACGTTGTAAATCAAGCTTAATTTTAAAAGCGTGGCTTTAGAAAATGCCTTAGCTGGTCAGTGCCAAATCTCCATTAATGTGTGCATTGCATCATTTCCATTAATTCCATCAAATCAAAGTCAAGGCACATAGGACACCTGATGGGAGCAGAGTACATCCACAGGTTTGTGCCGCTCCCGCTCTATCCTGCATTCTGCTGCAGCTGCCCATTCCCAAGCAGCTACACAGCTACTGGCATCTAAGCTCAAAGCTAGTCCAAACCAACTTGAAGATATGAACCAACACAGACATAAAGTAGTCACAGTTCAACAGAGTGTAACGCACAGGACAAGCTGGTGCGGCAGTGCCATTTCCCTGTACAGTGAGTCATGATCACCAGGCACTGGATAGACTGAGATTATCAAATCAGACAAAATCTGTCATGACTCACAGTGGATCTAAATTTATGACCTGAAGTTGAAATACTCTGTATCTCATCCTTATGGTTTGCAGGTATCTGGGCAATAGGAGATAAAAAGTTAATCACTTGGACTCAATGTCAACATCACCAGTATAAACATTTAAATAGTAACTTCTAAATCTTTTTTGATAGCTCTGAAGTTGTTTCCCTGTTGCCCTAGGGCATCAGTTTAGCGACCCAAGAAAGGAGACACATAGAGCACTGGTAAATCTTGATTTCTGGGTACCTCCAGGAATAAAGGGGTAGATTTATTTTTAATGCCACTGGAGGATAAGGAGAACAAAGAAAAAAATTTGCAGTTATCTCTCCAAATATGCTCATTCTGTTCACAATATAGGTCTCTCAGTGGTCTATACACCTTCTCTCTGGATATAGAGGGAGTTGGCAGGCACAAAAGAGAAGCTTCTCCAAGACTGAGAGATTTTCCTCTTTGGCTGCTGTAAAGAACTTTGCCAGAGGCACTCAAAGAATGGTATGAGGATATATGGACTAGGAAATACAGTCTGTATTTTGAATATCTCTATGTAAATATACGTGTTAATTTCTAATTTTGCTTATTGCTTCCAAACTCTTAACAAAACCTATGCTTACAGTGTTTTCAGCATAGCTAGAAATGACCACTGTGCAGCTCTGCAGCGTATTTGACAGTGTTTGCTCTAGAATAAGTGTCCTCACAACCCAGCCTCTAGTCTGTTACAGCTCTGTACAACTATGCTGCACTACTAATAGCTGTTGTACTGTTACAGGTCGGTAGAAAGTCAAATTAGCAAAAGGCCAAAACTAGTTAATAGGCCAAACTGCCACAGTTTAGACATAAAACATATCCTAGATAATTCACACTGTCATAAACTCAAACCATTAACAGGGGAAGCCAGGTCATTTCTTGGACAGGGGAAGAGACAGGTCTGGTTTTCAGTTGCTTCTACAAGTTAAATGCCCAGACTCTGCTTCAGAATATTCACCTTTTTTTTCTAGACTTTTAAGGTCTCTATAATGAACATTTGTCATCTTTTTTTTTTAATAAATTTAATAAAATAAGGGATCTTTTAATTATCTATGCTACATCCCATAGCCACAATAACATAAAAAGTTCCTTACACTAAAGCTATGTTGCTTGTCAAGTAACCTAAGTACTCCATTTACATCTGCCTGTAAGCAACACCTTAGAATGCACTTAAGACAACAAAGGTAATTAATGCTGTCAAGTAACTGGCATAGTTCCACCATTTCTTATAGAGAATCATAGAATCATAGAATGCCTAAGGTTGGAAGGGACCTCTAGAGGTCAGCTAGTCCAACCCCCCTGCACACGCAGGGCCACCTAGAGCACGTGGCACAGGGCTGCATCCAAACGGGTCTTGAAGATCTCCAGAGAAGGAGACTCCACAATCTCTCTGGGCAGCCTGCTCCAGGGCTCTGTCACCCTCACTGGTAGGAAATTTTTCCTTAAGTTCCTGTGGAACTTTTGATGCCTCAGTTTGTGGCCATTTCCTCTTGTTCTGTTGGTGGCCACTACTGAAAAGAGGCCAGCCCCATCCTCCTCACTGCCTCCCTTGAGGTACTTGTACACACTGATTAGATCCCCTCTCAGCCTCCTCTTCTCCAGGCTGAACAGGCCCAGCTCCCTCAGCCTCTCCTCATAGGGCAGATGTTCCAGGCCCCTGATCATCCTCATGGCCCTGTGCTGGACTCTCTCCAGCAGCTCCACATCCTGCTTGTACTGGGGGGCCCAGAACTGGACACAGTACTCCAGATGTGGCCTCACCAGGGCGGAGTAGAGAGGCAGGATCATCTCCCTCAACCTGCTGGAGACGCTCCTCTTAATGCACCCAAAAGAAAACACATATATTTGTGCAGTGCCTCAGCCCAGTTAGTGAACCTTCATCTTAAATATAACAATTCAGTATGAAGTCTGCAATCAGATTAAGTATATGAAATTCTGTGCAGTGTTCCCTTGAGGGGTCTGAATTTCCTTATATTTTCCTTATAAATTTCATATATATTTCCCACTGAATGGAAGTGGGATATTGTCTTTCCTTTCAGTTGCCCCAAATCTCCAAGAAAACTCCACGCATCTCAAACAATGTGTGGTCAGATAACACCTTTCCAGCATACCCTTTGATTCACTGTTCCTTCAGAAACTCAGGTACAATTTCCGAAAATCTTTCTTTTAGTAGATAAGACAGAGCAGTGTAAAATAAAGCTGACAAAGTCTAAACTATCTTACACAGAACTAAAGAGCAAGATAATCTCCACTTTGGCTCCTTATAGTTTCCATGATGCACCCAACTCCTTTCACTATCTGCAAAAGGTTTATTAGATAGGAAAAAAAGCATCTGTTACAAATTCATTACTTGCTCTTCAGACTTTGTGCTGTCCCAATTACCTTTTCATCAAATGCAGGACAAGCAGGAGAAAATATGTTTGCAACCTAAAGAAGTTCAGTTTATTTTATGCTCTATGAGAGACTGAAGAAAATTGTGGTATCTCTCCCTGTGAAAAGAGTACTTACCCTGCGGGTTACAGTGGGGTCTCGCTGAGCTTTTGATATCAAGTGTCCAAGGAGTGTGTTGGTTCTGAGAAAATGAAGGCGGATGTTTGTCGCTTTTGTGAATTCTCTAAGAGTAGGGGAGAAAGTGAAGTTTTTTGCTCCTGGACGGCCATTTATCAAGGATACTACAATCTATTGAAAGAGTAAACATGTACTTGTTAAAACATATTAGCTGCAGGTATTAGCAGTATGCACAGAGCCAAAAGTCTGATTTCTAAAAGAATCCAAAAATTTTCTGTTGCTTCTGAGCATATCTGCAGTAACCACTACACTTTTTATATTAAAACCAGGACATCAGTAAAAATAGTCACTAGATTTGAACCCTGTTGAATTCTCATTACCTGTATTGTGCATTCAAAACCAAGTGCTCTCTCTCTCTGTCTTGAAAAGAGTGGGTAGGATGCACAAAAAAACCCACATACTTTTTAATAGGAAATAACAATAATAATAGTCACAAACAGAAATGCTAAAAGCTGATCGTGTCAATGGGAGTTTTGCTTGAGTAAAAACATGAGATTTTGGCTCCCTCCCAAAGCACATTTATTTTTGGGTTAAGGCACAAACATTCCTGGAAAATATTATTGTTAACCAGGTCCAATGCCTGGGAGTGTATTAATGATCTTCTGGAAGAAAGTACACAGTGTTACTTTAGAAAATCCCTTCACATGAAACCAGGCTTATATGACATTCAAAACAAGTGCTCCAGTATTTTTTAAAGAAATTGATGTCTGCAGGCTAATGATCATGAATCTGTTAAATTAACAATCCAGTATTCATGTACACAAGGGACTTCCACCTATTTACAATGACAAAAAACAGATTTCTGCTTCCAAATTTCTCCTATAATCTGTAAGCAGGTAACAGTGGATTGGTGACACCCAATTAAAGTACTTTTCTTTATGAAAAGGGACACGGCATGTAATAGGGGATGAGGTAATGGCCACAGACCAGAGGAAAAGGCCACAAACGGAAGCACCAAAAGTTCCACAGGAACTTAAGGAAAAAATTCTTGACAGCGAGGGTGACAGAGCCCTGGAACAGGCTACCCAGAGAGGTTGAGTTGTTGTCCTTCTCTGCAGATCTTCAAAACCCGCTTGGACGCAATCCTGTGCCACGTGCTCTAGGTGACCCTGTGTATGCAGGGGGGTTGGACTAGATGATCTCTAAAGGTCCCTTCCAACCTTAAGGATTCTACAATTCTATCATACCAGCAATGATTTTCTACAGGTTTTATTATTAAAAACATATTATTAGGACAATGTTACAGAAATGTTGGTAGACAATTTCTACTTTATTTTTAAAATGCAACTTTATAAACCTCAAAACTCTGAGGAACTATGAAGGAGATCAGGTCTGTATTCTAATTTAATCAGAAGTAAAGAAAGAATGACACCAAGAGAGGTAACTATGACCACTAGTTTAATATTTGTTCAAATAACATAAGTCAAGCTTCTGCCTAGGAAGGAACAATTGCTAACATCAGAGAAGCACTTTTTCAAACATATGTGTTACATTATAAACAAGTATCACTTTTAATATATTTTCTTAGAGCTATTTTGTCTTGAATGCTAGATATCTGTTTCTATACTCTTTACTCCTATAAGGAATTCTTACACAATAAGTTATTTTATATATATTAGAACTGTTCAGAAAATGTGGTCAGTAGGTTCAAATGCACATGTCTAAAGTAAGGTGCATAAATAATAACAAAAATCTATACAGGTGGCTCTGAGAAGTCCCCACCCACATAGGGAATGGGGTAAGTTGGGAGGAGTCATCAAAAATCTTACCACATACTTAAGTGTCTCACTATTGATTTATTGAAGTAGTTTCAGTCAATCACAACTGAAAATTAACTTCATTTTTAGGCACCTATTGAAAGAGCAAAGTTCTAAAAGTAATACTGTTTACTTTCAACATCACACATTCGTTCTCTAAAAGCACTTACCTCTCCGTTTTCAAGCGGCACAATGCGAGAATACTCTGTAGTGCAAAGGACATCACCGTCCCTCCTCACAGGAACATTAGCTTCCTTTCCAAAACGTTCCAAACAATCTGCTTTGGAGTCTAGTCAGGTAAGATTGAAACTATTTTTATATGTGAAAACATACATTATTGTTCTAACTTAAATTACCAAAGATATCCTGCATGTGCTTTCAAGTAAATTCTCCCTCTTTGTAGATGATAAGAGTGATTGCTTCCCTCAGTGCAGGAATACACAATTACCGCAGAAAAAATGGAAAATACTAACAACAAACATTTTTTTCCTCATTCTGACAATGCAGTGCAACATCTTTCCATTATTAGCCCTAAAAAAAACTACATGTAGTCAAAGGTGCCTTGCTTATATCTCACTCTGATTTTTTTAAGTAAGCTTGGGATCCACTAGGATGCATAACATTGCAGCTCTGATATATTAAGAGAACAAAATCAAAACAAAAAAAAAAAAGGAAAACTTTTGCAAAATATGTCAAAATACCATATTCAGTTACACTCCTGTCACTAATTTATTGCAGATAAGCAAAACAGGTAGGAGAAATATACTTGACATCAGTTATCTTTGCTACAGTTGAAATCCTCAGTAAGACACGTGGACTGATTTTCCTGCTACTATGCAAATAATTAAAGAACCTGTCTATAAAATAGAGTGACACAAGAGCTGATACTCACGAGCAAAATACTGCCAGGGAGTGTAACTTCTTCCAAAATCCACTGATCTTTCTAAGATCCAGAGATCTGGGCGAGGAGAATTTGCAAACTTGATAAGGATGTAGGCAATATGGAAGAGCTGGTAACAAGATACATATAAATATTATTAAGAGCTCATTGAATTTTATAAAATTACTGCAATAACAAAAACTAATTTCAGCAAACACCTTTTATTTATGGATATTAAGTATGTTAACTTCTACAGTTTCATTCCCACTAAATTAACAAGCCAGGTTCTCTGCTGGTAGCCTCAAGACAGCTGCATTAACCTATCTCACCCAGCAATATACTTCAGTTCACCAAGAAAGCCACAACACAGTTACGTTAAATGCCATTTTTTACATTTCAGAATAGCTCCATCTTTCATTCAAAAGTAACTGAGCCACCTGTTTCCTCACGGCAGGAATGATTCTAGATAACTGACCACCTGAAAGACCTTCCAAGCAACGGGAGCAAGTCTCTGTAGAGCTCTGTTTTTATCAAACGACTCAAGAGGGATTCTTACGACTGGTAATTCATTTATTGGCTGAAACAGCTCAAAAAGCTTCATCAGATTCAAGGTTTCCAAGGCCCAGAGCTGTGTCCATCTTCAATAGCTCATTGTATATCATCGTGACAGACCACAGTCACAGTAAGCTCCCAAGCACCCAGAGCAAAAATAGACTAAGGAAAGAAATCTCACTGTGAGCATCTTGGGATATGAAAATCTGGTCATCAATTAACCCAGGGTCACAAAAGTCTGCACATTAAAATTACTTCTACACAAAAGGTTGACAGAGTACATCTGTACTAATTGATTATAAGGGTCATTTAAAATTGAAACAGTGATGACACAGATAGGAGGTGTCAATAGAAGTGAGTAGATATTGAGGGACTGTCAATACTGAAGTGCAGCTTCACTGGAATTTCTTACTCAAAAACATAAATTCAATTTATGTTTGCAAGAGATTCTTACTTTGGTGGAGGAGGCCTTACTGGGACTTACTAGTCAATGCTTAATGAAATAACCTGCTGTCAGAGGCCTCACATATCTTATCTCTGCTCAGACATTATAAATGTCATACCTTGGAGACCAATATCTTCCACAGACTCCAAATCACAAAGTTGTCCAAGTCTCCAACCACAGACTGGGTACAGCAGCCCATTCACTTGCCAACTAGGGCCATCTCAACTGCTCTCGTAGCACCTGGGGCCACCAAGAGCCAGATGCAAACAGCAAGTAGAATAGGCATCTGGAAATCTCCATCCCTAAGCACAGCTACAAGCCCAGCATGACCATACAGCTACCTGCAGGTGACATCTTCATATATTCACCTTCTGAACCTCAAAAAAATGGTCAAAAACATTCACAAAAATAAGATAAAACCTTTTCACAGAGAAGTGGGAGGAATTCTGAGACATCATGGAGCACATTATCATGACAATCACATGCCAGCAGAGGAAACAGCTTTTTCACTGTGCTTTCATTTAATGTAGGGTGTACATCTACTATTCACAACTGGATCTACACACACCAGGCACTACTGCAGTAGGTGTTACACCCTAAAAACTCTTTCAGTAGCTGCTGATTTGCTGAATGTTGCCGAGCTAGATCAATGGAAGACGCAACTGAAAAAAAAAAAAAAAGAAAAAAAGAAAAAAAAACTCTTTATCAGTCTCTTAATAAGTAATGGAATTACCCTGCCTACTTAACACAGCCTGACAACCACCAGACTTCCTCTTCTGGGATGCAGAACTAGCTAGCTAAGTAGGCATAAAGCACCTATATATGGGAAATGACCTACTAGATAACAGTATCAAGCCAAACAAATGGCAGATACTCTGTTAATGGAAACGTTCTTTTCCCCAGCACTGCACATAGTGACGGCACAGACACTGCATTATCCTTAAACTACTGATCGCAAGTCCCTAACCTGCTCGCCAGAAGAGCCAAATAATTTGAGGACTGTAAGCCAGAGTTGCTGTTTCTGATAGTCTTTGTCAAGTAACTTCCGCTATTTTACTAGTCATTTTGAGAGAAGGGATACTAGCCATGTGGACCTTACATGCCATCCCGTATGGCCGTTCAGTGTGAAGCCTGGTAACCTCACAAGGAGGGTAACAGTTCTGAAATTTCTAAAACAACCTTTTTCCATATTCTTGCTTTTGGCTTAAAGACTATTGTCCTATCAAAACCACTGTCTGTCCAGTGGCTTCCCACTGGACAGACAAGTACTCATCTATTAATGCCTTTGTTTCCTCTAAGCCTTGAGATCTTGGGGAGTTCCATCCTTCTATGCACACAGAAAAAGATGGATAACAATGTATGTGCTGATGAAGCCAGATTTTATCCAGACAAATGTTTTAGAAAGCGCAAGGGGGAACAGAAGAGGTGTACAGAAAAGATAGACTAAGTTTTTCACAACTTCATTACTGATACTTATATTGTTCAATCAACAATAATCTTCCACCTACTCATCAGAAAAAGCAGGTGACATTTGCTCCAGTCTGTCAGATAGTTATATATTTTTTTCTACTTATATGCTACTCGAAGCACTGACACTGTTAGTTCGGCCTCACATAGTAGCAGGTGATATCTTCTCATAAGCATGTGTAAAATAGTAACAGTGAATTACATTTCCACAGTGCTTCCACACTGCTGAAGAAAGGAAATATGAGACATGCTCAGTTACATATCAGTGTCACCCTGACTATAACCTTCTCATAAACATTTAAAGAAAATAGTGGCCAAAGTGAAGGCACAAAATAGTTGTCTATGTAATTTAGTTGATTCAGGATGCAGTGCCCTTCAAACACGTGCATGCCACATCTGCTAGTCAAATGCAGAATTTGCTTAACCCCAGGACTATAAATCACAAAATGGAAAAGTAAAATTATGGCAATCTCAAACTACACATTTCATAAAGAAAGGTTTAATTCATGCTAGCTCATCTGTCAAAATGCTGGCATAGCCTGAAATACTGCTCAGAACATGTTTGCACAATCACATTGGAAAAGGAGAAAGGGAATAGATCTGAAGATCTATTATAAAGTGCATTAGTAACAGTTGATGTCAATCCTTCACTAAAACTTATGTCACCAACCTGCCTGGATTCTGACAGCTGCTAGTGACCTGGACCAAGCATGTACAACAGCACCTGAAAGTCCAAATGGCAACGGTGGTTGAATGTAGTCCAAGCTGATGAATGGTCTCTATCCAGATTTGATGAGACAATGAAGGAAGAAAAATAATCCTCAACTTAGCAAACAAATTCCAGCTAAAGATACAAGAGTAACCTTTCTGACATAAGACCTAGAACAGCAACTGATATTTCTGAAGGTTTGGGGTTTTTTTTTGGAAGTTAATTTTAATTATCTAAGCTGACATTTCACTAATTTAAATCTCGATCCTATTGCATTGACAGAAATATGGCATATAGTGAGAAAAGGCATAACAAATTCCAAGTTCAGGGAGATAAATTCTCTTAATCCTTTTATTTTACAATCAGTTATTAAGTTTCAAAAAAAGGAAATGCATTTCTTCATATATGAAAAATTATTTTATTTGGTTACTTTTTAATTAAGTGTCCTTCACTACAGAAAAGCATGGGAGAGTCGAAAATGTAACAAGACATTAAACAAGGCACTCTTTTGAGGCAATTATCAATTTACTTGTTGTCTCTGTAAAAAAAAAAGAAAAAAAAAATCTGAAATATGATTTAATCAAAATTCTTACAGTTTTCTCATATGAGTAGTCAGAAATAAATTATGTTTCTCTTTTTAAACTATATCTGCTCTGGAAATGCACACTTGAAAGAGTATATATAGATACATAAATTTCCCAGGACCACATCCTGTTGTAATCTATTATTACTGATCAAATTTGATGAATTGACAGCAACCAGAATTTTAACCACTTCTATATTTATGTAACTTTTCCTGTTCCTTCAAGTTCACTCAGACTGGAAATTTTCCTGCAGGCAGTGGCCTTGAAGGTTCATAAATATCCAGACAAAATTTAAAGAGATCATCCAATGAGCAAAATGTCTTCTTGACCTGAGAACTCAAATAATAATTAATTGTTGTGAATTACCAATATACAGATAGAAAATTTCCGCAAAACCTCTTACAGATTAATGTAAGACTCTTTTAGAAGAACTCACTTAAAATGAATAGGAATCACTCTGTGTTATGATTGTTAATAAATGCTTTACCTAACAGAATGCATATTTATTTTA
The DNA here is from genome assembly GCA_013389825.1 of Crypturellus undulatus. Lineage (NCBI taxonomy): Eukaryota > Metazoa > Chordata > Aves > Tinamiformes > Tinamidae > Crypturellus > Crypturellus undulatus. The sequence goes on from VWPW01021480.1 coordinate 103,866, forward strand.
ATTCAGTAGAGAGAAAACTTCCTGCAAGATATTGTATGCTCATGTGTATTATGAAAAATAGAATAAGGTCCTTTACAAATCTTATCTCCATTTAGTCCTTAAAACTTTACACAACTCTGTAGAGGAATTTCTAAGATCTCCTTGAACTCTGAAATACACCTGCAAATAGAAGGAAGTTAGATACATATATTCAAAGTATCTCATATTTTATCCTGTCCTACCACTATAAACTCAAAATACTAAAATAATGAAATGATCATTCATTAAACACTGAACAGCTACACAACAAAAATAGAGTATGTTCCAAGCAATCATTAAGCAGTTCATGTAGGAAAGGATTAACAGCTGTTCTCTCTTTTTGGTTCATGAAGTCATTTAGTCTGGTAGAGAGGCTATCTGCCAGACAATCTACAAGTTTCAAAATGTGTTTAAAGAGTTGCCACAATGATCTCTCTTCATGTAAACCTGCTTCTAAAAGTCAGACCACAGCTGTTTTCAACAGGATGGATATTTCCTACAAGACAACACCTCCTCAAGCTGTATTAACAGAAAAAATATACCAGCAAAACTTTCCTCAATACAATGTATTCGTTCTTGCAAGCTTCGTACTGACATCATCTTGAATGATGCCACTATGTTCAGTATTGCTGAATATCATCCAGAAGACAGTGAAGTCTCTATGCTGAAGAACGTCTGCCAAAGATGTACTTTGTTAGCAGATGTGACCTTACCATCCTTGCAGCATCAGCTACTGAAGAGAATGAGAAAGGAGCAGAAGTCTGATGACTATTCAGTACTTAAACAAAAATTCTTAGAGGATTTGTTCTTAGCTCACAAAAAAGAGCAATTAAAAGTGTTTACGCACCTGTTGCAGAACACACTTCAGTGCCACTGATTCCACTCTCTCGTGAATCTCTTTGCTTACTGTAGGATAGTTATGGGCATGCCCTTAAGTTTCTCACTGGCTTAAACATGGCATTGATTTTTGTCAAAGATCAGGTGAAGACAAACTATTCAAATGAAACAGAAGTCCCATGCATGTCAATCAAAATGTCTGAAATGTTTTTTAAAAGGTTGGAAGGTTTGGATTTGAAAGGCCATAATGATTGCAAGAAGTGCCTGAAGAAAGCAATTCAATCCCTCCGATCCTGTCATGCCAGTCTTCAAAAGAGGCAAGAAGGAGGACCCAGGGAGCTGCACATCAGTCAGCCTCACCTTGATACCCAGGAAGGTGATGGAGCAGCTAATCCTGGAAACCATTCCCAAGCATCTGAACAACAAGAATGTGGCTAGGAGTAGTCAGCACGGATTCACATGCATAACCAACCCCATAGCCTCCTACAGTGAAAAGATTAATGTGGGAGATAAGTGCATAGCAGTGGGTGTTATATACTGTGACTTCAGTAAGGCTTTGGAGACTGTCTTTCACAACTTCCTCATGGGCAAGCTGATGAAGGGCTAGACAAGCAGAGTGAGGTGGATTGAAAACTGGCTGAATGGCCGAGCTCAGCGGCTTGTGATCAGTGGCATGAATTCTAGTTAGAGATCAGTAACTAGAAGTGCACCCGGGAGTTAATACTGGGTCCAGTTCTGTTATCATCTTCATTCATCACCTGTATGATAGAACAGACTGCATCCTCCACAAGCCTACAGATGATACACGGCTGGGAGAACTGGCCAGTACACCCCATTGGAGATACCTCAACAGGCAAATGAAATGGTCACCTCTTAAAGTTCAATAATGGGAAATGCAGAGACCTGCATGTGGAAAGGATTAGGCACCAATGCTGGGGGCTGGCCTGCTGGAAAACAGCTATGCAGAGAAGAACCTGGGGAGCCTGGTGGAGAGTTGACTTATGACAGTGCAATGTACCCCTGTGGCTAAGGCAGCTGATGATCTAGTTGAGGTAGGGGATCTTTCCCCTTTACTCAGCTCTGATGAGACCACATCTGAAGTGTTGCATCCAATGCTGGGCTCCTCAGTGCAACAGAGACATGGAGCTACTGAAACAAGGCCACAGAAGGGCTACCAGGATGATAAAGAACCAGGAAAGGACCCCCTCTATTTCATAACCAAACAGTGGGACTTGACACCTATGCTTACCAAGACACTCACTCCTGACAATCAGTATTTGGCAATCTCCAACGATGAATTCTGCAGACAAAAGTCTAATATAACAAACACCAACTAGAGAGAGTTGAATTGGAATTGGAATTTAGTTACATTCCTGGGTATCTGGAAAAGTAGCTACTGCAAATGTGCAGAGGAAAACCCACGTGGGTAGTACGTGAGACACACTAAATCCACTGAATGTGTTCCAAATAGTTTGAACATACATAAAAATACTAACTACACATAGCACATCTGTTGGAAAGACAGCGCACCATACGTAAGTCCATTTTGCATGCCAGCTTCACTGTCTGGGGCACAGAAGCCACCAAGAAGCACAGGACTTTCAAAAACTGTTCAGCTAGCATTGTAGGTGCAGTATTCATATCACTTTTTCATTTAACTAGCCACTGATACTGAAAAGCTACACCATTATTTAGAGAAGTCAGTCCCAGTGAATATTCCTCATTAACATTATTGGGAGGTTGAATCCTTTTCCTCTCACAGTCGAGGCCAGAAGGCAAAAGTTCTCCATGATTCATGGCCAATATTCTGGACAGAACACATTCAGAAGTGTAGTTAGTACTGTCACTAACTACTAACTGTATTTACTACCTGTTAGTACATGTGGTGTGCTGCTCATGTTCAGTTAGTCAAATCTTTTTGCCAAGACTGAGGGCAAGTGCAACAATTGACATTTCTCCTACAGCCACATTTTCCCTGGGAAATGGTCAAAGATCAGCTCAAGACTCATAACTATTTCTTATAACTATTACAACTTACAACTTACAACTTTTTCTTATTTCTTCAGAAAACACTAAAGTTACTCATATGGGAAAGGATTTGTAGGATTCAGACCTCAGGTGTGCAGGAAATAAACATCCTTTCATGAAGGCTCAATCCAAAGTAAGAAGAACACAGCAGTACTGTCAGTGCTAAAAGGAAGCACAGAGAAGTATGCATGGCTGAACAGTATCGGGAAAGGCCCTGCTTTTACAATATTAAGTTGAAAATGACACACAACATACCATAGAATGAATGTATTATAGAGGACTGTGTCAGAGCCTTGAGTACACTCGAAAACCCTGTAGGCCCTGACCAGCCTTGCCTGGGGCCTTTACTCACCCTCAGCAATCACTCATAGGCACAAAAGTTCTACTGAAGCTCCTCCCTGGCATAATTCAAAGTCAATTTGGTTTTAATGAAAAACAAACAAACAAACAAAAAAAACAGAGCCACCTAAAATACCATTTAATTAAAGTTTCAAGAAACCTATTCAGTACATATTAAAAAAAAACTATGAGGAAAAAAGCTTAGGGTACTTAACTCAAACTGTGCTGTTGCCACGTGACTGAGAAACAGACGGATTGCTCAGTACGTGGTGGAACTTGCAGAAACATTCATCAGACAGCTACTGGATCAGCTGAAGCAGTTAATCTAGTGTTTGCAAGAAGCGGATTCATCTTACTGCAATATGAGCCAAAATCAAATAACTTCAAAGCACTGGGCTTTGTGGCATAATCCCAAATTGGCCTCCTTTAGAAAAGGGAGGCTTTTTCTCTGATATAAAGTAATATAAAATTATCTATGATGGTAGTATCCCAATTTTTGGTCATTACAGATATAATGCAGCCTTTCCCAGCCCTCAAAGCCCCTTTTTCTCCCTAAAGTGAAGTAGAGCACTAGAGTAGAGGCAGTGCTACTGGAGACCCAGCTCCGTATAGGCTCCAAGGAAAGAGACTATCCCAATGTAGGGGCAATTCTAGAAGGCTGAAGAAGGTTTATTTAGCGGTTCCTCTTGGCTGATTTGTAGAATTTCGGGGTATCATTACAGAAGTCCTGCAATTCCACCTGGACCTGGATCTACTTTGAGTCAGCTGCAGTATAAAATCTACAATAGTCAAGCACATTGAATGTAGTGGCTATTTTGGGAGGCCAGTTCAGTGCAGCTTACTGTGATAAATCGCCTGCCATTTGACAGTTTCCCCTGAGAACAAGCCTATAGGACATTTTCTATTTTAGACAATGATAGTTAAATTAATTGTAACTTCATACCCATTTTAGCAAATTATGTCAGATGTTTTGTAAGAGAAGAACAATTGTTTCTAATAACTGCAGTTAGCAATACCTCATTAACATTCTCAGCAAATATTCTGTGTTAAGCTATGCACATAAAGGATTTTTATCAAATCTAAAAATTAAATTCGTAACAAATACCCAATACAAAAGCAACTTGGAAGATCTGCCAAAGTATGAAGGCCTTTTGCAAAAGTTACATGCTTTAATCAGCATTTAATGTAGAAGCCTCAAGTGTCCCCAGTCCACACCTCTGATCTTAAGCTCACGGTTAAGGTTTTCCTTCCTTCACATGTACATAGTTCATTTTTGAAGAAAAAATTCTAAAATAAATGGAAACAACAACATGCAAAACAGAACTACTGCAAGTTGTATAATGTCTAATCACATGCACTACACATGAAAAATTTTCACAGCATAGCCACTTTTCTAAGAATTCCTTGACAGTAGCACCAACAAGTAATCTGGAAATCAAGTTTCAGTGGCTTTCCTCAGCACGCTTCATATCAAGTTGAAAAATTGCAATAGTAAAGTTTCAGATCCTTTTTCTCATCAATAAGGAAAAAAAAAGAAAAAAAAAAAAAAAGAGAGTGTATTACACTTCTGAGTATATTTAAATATTTATTAGAGAGCAAAGGACCACAACATTCCACTGTGTGATTTCAATTTTTGGTAGCAGCTCATTAAAATATCGCCACACCAGCACCACCAGTTCACAAAAACACAGTGATCTATTAGTGTGCATGGTCTGGCAGAGTCTGAGTTTTTGAGCACTGCACTACTGCCACAAAAGCACAGGAGAGAAATGACACTAAAAGCAGAACAAATACTATAAACATCAATGAAAACTGTGGACCATATTTTTCAAAGTATATCAATTAGGCATTTACTTTTCATTCATTCTCATGCATTATTATGCTATCCTAAGACTTCATCTTTTGCTTCTGAACACTGAGTTCAAAAAAATACCTGGGGGAGTATTGACATAACAGCCGCTGAGCATTAAGAAAGCCAAAAATGAGGGCACACCTGCCAAAATTAGGCAATCCAGAGTGTCATGTGAAGGTCAATGAACTTCAAGCAGGCATTCTGTATTCACAAGTATAAACTATGTTGAAGATCATGTTGGGGAAATTTGAACGAATTAAAGCAATAAGAGAAACTTACTTGATCCAAATATTTTCAACAAGTCAGGAATAGCCACAGTATAAATAAGTACGCTATAAGGATGAGGAAACTGCCTGAGGGATCAACATTTTAATTATTATTCAGAAGGACTGTGATTGATTAGAAAATGTAACCAAAGTACAATAGGTCAGAAAGGAAAGCGTAGCAGGGCTTTTGCTTTAAAGTTTTTGCTTTTTCTCATTTTACAAAGTACAACAAAATGAACCTTTTTCTAGCAGAAAGATTTAGGATCCTGGAGGTATTTTGTCTTTCAAAACCATTGCTAGCCCTTGTGAAGCAGAATCAAATGTGGGTGGGTGTTCTGTTTTAGCTCCACTTTAAAGCTCTCAAACCTTCATCACCCCGCAATTATTTAATTAAATGCTGTCTTGTGAACACTGACAAAAGGCTCCATTGGGACTCCGCTCTTAGTCTTAGAGATATAATGTCAGGAATGCAGCATATGAAAAGATTTTGACATTGCACTGATTTCTGCTTCCTCCAATTATGAGTATGCGATGACCAACTTAAGTCATTGTTTCTCCTCATGCAAATGTACTTTATACTTTGTCAGTAAGCTGCATATTTTGTTTGCAGAAAAAGCTGTTATGTGTTAAAATAAAGAATGGGACAACTTTTCAGTGAGTAAAATATATGTCTTGCTCATCTTTTCAATATTACTGACTATGGATCTGCAAGGTATTTAGGCACATGGTTAATTTTAAACATGTTTATTTTGCCCTAGAAACCAAAACTTTAATTTCACCTCCACTAAGTTGAGTGAATTGGACTCTGAAAAGACCTGTCTTTGCTAACTACTGAGAAAATCTTTATGACAGACTTAGATTAAGCTCTTAATTTTTAAATTCCCAAAATAAGGTGGGGTGAATTGGGGTCTTAATGCTTACTCTGTCACAGTATTTACTTTCCCACTTTATAATTTGCATTGTGCAATGAACCTTCATTACAACACTCTGTGCACAGCAATATGAATTTGAACTGTGAGAATATAGGGCAAAATGATAAGGGTAAATCTCAAATTCAAACAGATCCTGAAGCTACAATTTAACTGACTGAACACAGGAGCACAAAGCATCAGGGAATGCAGACTCATCACCTGCACATTGTACCAGAAAGAGCAGCACTAACTCAGAGACAGACCTGATCACTGTACGCTAGGCTAATGTGCATATTGTGGGCCAAAGATTAATCAGCACACACACACAGCTCTCCTTTCTTTCGCAGGACAGTCCACAAAAACAATCAAGCCAACTGACATGTCAGTCATTCAGTTAATTTATATATATAAAAAAATCACATCAGTTTAACTGCTGAAATTCTCCAACTTAGTCTTAAATTACCTTGCATTTCTGCACTGCTGGTACACTGGAAGGCTTCAAAAACACTAGAAAATGAAGAAATCCTTCAAATGAGAACCAAGACATGCTTGAAATGTGAACTATCCCAGACATGTGAGGGATAGGAGAAGTAACCTCTCATAAAAGAAGAAATAACCACAGCACCCAGGGAAAAAATGATTTGTATCTGGATCCCCAAGAAAGCGGCACCCAAGTCTCACAACAATACTTTTTTCCATAACTATTTCTTCCCATGCTACCAATTAACTTGAAAGCTTACCTTAAAAAATAAACAAACTGTGCTATATAATCAGTATCAGTAAACAGCTACTATTGGCCAAAAAACATACGTATATTGCAGCTCAGTATGTATTTATAACTGTATATTTCCAGCTGCTGTGAACTTGCAGGGCATAACGAATTTCACTGGGCCAGTGCCCAACCATGGCAGCTGAGAATCTGGCCTTATGACTTAAAAGCTACATTTACGGATACAGAGTCTTTGCTCTTAGCCAATGGCCTGCAGGAGAAATCTGGGCATCCATGTTATTACTCATATTATAATTCAAATTACAGTGTGGTTCTTTCTGGGGGGCTGCCCCATCCTTTTAGGCTATTCTATCAATATTTTTGGGTTTAAAAAAACTGTCTTATCTCAAAGATCTTGCTGTATAACACAGAAACCAGGAAGATCCCTGAGGCAGAAGTAGACTCCCAAGATTAGTCTAAAAATATATGTATGGTATGAGACCATGAAATCTCTGTGCACCCATGGAAAAGGAGAATATGAAATTGAAGGTAGAGCCCCAGTTTTAACAGGCCAATCACCTCTGTAATGTCATATTAAGGACTTAAATCACCCCTGTCAAGAAGGCACACGGTCATCAAATCAGGATGATGCCTGTGGCAGGAAACCACATCATCAAAATTCCTGAGGAAGCTAATCACTTTATCAAGGTTATATTAGTAAAAACAGAACACAAGCCACATTAAAAAAAAAAAAAGCACAGCATTGGAAGGTAAAATCATCAGTTCAAACACTCCTCCTGCAATTGGAAAACTTTGATATAAATAATGAAAATGATTGAAGGTTAAAGAGTAGCTCATGCACTCACCTGTCCCAGATCTAAAGTGACATTGACTTCATTGTACTTCAAGCCCATAGACAGAGGAGGACTTTGCCACCAGCGCTCGGTTCCATCAATCGCATTAGTTACCGGGTGAGCTTTGCTGGGATCAGCAGCATTGCAATAATCACAGAACTGTCCCTGAAACACAGCACATGGGAGAGACAGGGTCAGCTGAAGTCCTGTGCACTGCACATGCAGTTGTTAACCGAGATTCTCAAATTGAGCTTTCGCTAAAAAGAGGGGCTACATTTTGTTGTTACAAACAAAATGACAAAAATCTCTTTAAATAAATGACTATTTTTAAATTTTCATTTTAATAACAGATTTGCAGAACGGTTGAGGTTGAAAGGGACTTCTGAAGATCACCTGGTCCACTCGCTCTACTCAAGCAGGGTAAACACAGTGATACTTTAGTGAAATTACCTATATCTGTTGCTGCAGGCTCTCTGCAGCAAATTAATGAAGATGTTTAATAGAGAATTAAAAGCAAGCCATAAGTTTACCTCATTTCTCCTAAACCACTGAGAAATAGCATTATATGCACATAGACTGCTATGAATAAAACGATAAAAATACCGTATCTGCTACTCATTTATAATTTTGTTTGTATAATTTTATAATGCTGATTTCACTATTTTCATGCCATTATAATATGTGCTGAATCTGGAAAAGGCTCACAGAAAATGTAATAGATAATGTGGAGAGTTCCCCGCCAAGTACAACTAAAGAAGCCCATTGTATCTTCACTTGCACAAGTTAACACCCTATTTTCAGTCCACAATTAAAGCCATTCTCTGGAGATGCCCTGATAATCTCTCTTAGATAGTATCTAAAGCACTTTGTACTGTTCTGTATAATAATGATGAATACTTTACAGAAAACTTAATTTCTGTTAATGTGATATCTTGGCTTGCCCAAAAGACAGGATTTTTATCTTCAAGAAACTCCATTTGACAGTCCACTAAGATTAGTGCTGAAATTTTGCAATCAGTTACTAGGGGATTTTTTTCCTATCCCACTCACATCCTATTTCAGTCACTGGGTACAGAGTCTTCTCAGGAGTACACAATGGACAGGAGGGTTAAACAGTGTCAGCCACGGATCTTTGTAGAAACTCACTAGAAAAAACAATTCATTAAATAACTCTCAGCTCATTTAAGAAATGCTCCAGTCCCCTAAACATCTCAGTAGCCCTTCACTGGCCTTGCTCCAGTAGCTCCACATCCCTCATGCTGGGGAGCCCAGTACAGGAGACAGCACTTCAGATGTGGCCTCACCAGAGCTGAGTGAAGGGGCAGGATCCCCTCCCTCCATCTGCTGGCAACGCTCTTTCTAATGTAGCCCAAGAGAGTATTGGCCTTCTTGGCCACAAGGGCACACTGCTGGCCCATGGTTAGCCTGTTCTCCACCAGGCCTCCCAGGTTCTCCTCTGCAAAGCTGTTTCCATAAAAAAAAAAAAAAAAATGAGGACAAAAAGATGTGATGGATCTGTTTGTATAGTCCATGTTGTTTGGTCTCAAGTTTATTCTCACCATTTAAGTATTAATGGAATCCCGCATGGCTGCCATATTTTTCTTTGGGAATGACATCAGGTTAAGCAGTCTCAACTAGGGAAATCATACTCGCCCCGTTTTAATAAATGAATAGCATTAGTGCTATTTCACTCTTAGCAGGCGCAAGCCTTGCAATCTTGCTGATTATAAGATGTTTATCTCTCATAAAACTTGTTTTAACATCTTCCTTAGTTACTAATGGATTGGAAACTACTTCACCATTCTCATGCGATACAAATACATCATGTTGCATCTTTCCAAATCCAAAATGTTCACTGAATATTTCTACGTTTTCTGCACCAAGAGTAATAATTTCAGCCTTTGTATCTAGTCCTGTCCCACTGCTGTTCCTGTGGGAAGACAATATGACTCAGCACTGCACTTCTCAACCTGGTTAAGGGTTAACTCTTGAGAATTCAGAGTTGTTTAAAGACTTACTAAGTCCTTGTGTACATATGTTGGTTAGTTATGTCTGCAGATCATGTTATAATATGATTCTCCTCCAACACTGTTGGCCAACTTTTGTACAAACAGCTACAACATGCCAGGATACTACTGGATTCTGATGCCGTTTGCTGCAGTAGACACCACGTCAGCCTGTGCTAGTTGCAGGTAATGTTGCCAGTTTTTGTAGCGACCACAGAGAACAGCGTGGCACAATCCACAAAAATTAATATACCGAGAAATTAATCTATGCACTACTGACTGCAGTTGCTACCACATCCGAGCATCTTTACAGCTAGGAAGATTTTCCTGACAAATGCAACTTGGAGTTGTGACATTTATGTTAAAACAGTTGTAACTTCCTTAAATAGATCTATAACACACATGAAACACAGTCTTTACTTGTAAATTCACCTCCACTGTAGTCAGGCTAGAAATAGAGGGGAAACAGTTGCTGCTACAGCAGTTTTAAATCTCGTCTGGACACAACTTCAAAGAAAGGCTAAATGACAGAAAACAAGAGGAGTATTAAATGCAAGTGTTACCTTTACATACACCTATGTTATTTCACTGCACTGCAGCACCCGATCTGAACTCAAGATACCACCTTCTTCTCTTTCTTTTTGACACATAATTCAAAGAATTTCCTGACAACAGCTGGAGTTTCAGTTATTTAAAGTACATTCCAGACAACTTGCCAACAAGGCAGCAGAACAAAAAAAAAAAAAAAAAAACAGAAAGAAAGAAATTTTGGGGGAGAGCAGCTTCTCCTTCTTCCCACTGGCAGTATGTGACTGGGCAGTATGTGATGGGCTGCTAACTGGCTGCTACGCACCTCAGTCCTGGGGCCTGGGCCTCAGACTACTGTTTGATTTTGGCTGCAGTTCCTCAGCCAGGCAGGTGTGTGTTTGCTGGTGACCTTGTTACCTGCTTTCCCTCTATCCTCCCAAGTGAAGGACAGCACTATAACTGCATGAGGCAGTTTGCTGAAACACGCCAGTGGGGACCAGTAACACCCCAGGGAAGAAAAAGTCTCCCCTGTAATTTACAGAAAGCTACAACAAGTTTAATATCTAGAATCATGCTTGCCAACACACTAATCAAGCAAATGTACATCTTTCTGCAGCGCATGCTCTGCACTGTACTGCTGTAGATGAGCACTCAGGACTATGTAAGCCTCAGATTGCATGGCATGGTTGAGCTGTATGTGAAGGGATGGCCCCGTCTACCTACCAGCTCCGCGAAGGGCTCTAAATGACTTCCAAGTGCCCCTTCTAGATGGGCATAGACTGTGGCCTGTGACCACAGACTTCATTAAAAGACACATAATCAAATAACAGGGTGCACCAAAGAGACCAAGAAGCAGTAGAAACTGAGTTGTTCTTTGCCTTAGAGGCTCGTGGTAGCACCGGTAACACAAAGGTCTGCTCCCCTCACTTCATCATTATCTGAAATGCTAAAGGAGAAGTGAACAGTCTCTGCTTCTTCTTTCCAGTTTCCACATTTGCGCAGTGACAGCCACAATCCAATTTTGTATATGCCTCAAAAGTGAATGAATTGAGTGTACAGTGGTGCTTTAATTTGGAACTGGTTTCCTACAGTGTCTGTTACAGCTGTTGCTCTATGTAAAATCCCTGTGATCTTCGTTTAGACTCTTAAGAAAGTGCATGGGAATATTCATACTGATTTTAATCCTTTAATGTAAGCTCAGGTTCAGTAAGAATTTAATATACTTCTGTCCATTTTCCGATAAGATGAGATTCTCTTATTTATAGTGTCTATGAACTTGAGAGGTGCAGCAGCTCAGTATTATGTACATCGTGCTGTTATCACATTTTCTGTGGCTGGGTTTCAGACCCCTCTTGAACCACAACAACTACTGGTAAACTCCAGAAGTATTGGTGTTATGTACTTCAATGGGGCTTTGTGAAAATTGGAGAGAGACATGCTGCTGTACCCGCATTTACACAAATGCTGAAGGAGGCAAAACATGCCCTCCTGGGCCATGGCTGAGCTATCAGAAATCCTCCAGGGATCTCCAATTGGGCACAAACTGTATCTGCCCTCTAACCTAAGACCTGTAAGGTAAATATTTAACAAGAGGAATTCCCCTTCTTTCTAACCTCTTCCTACATAGAGCACGTACAAATTCATTTCATGAATTTGCTTCAACTGAGTATTAATATATAAATGGAAGAATAAAAAAGAGTGGCAATGCATCAGATAGAATACTTTGTTCCACTTATTTGACATCTCAGTTATTTTCCTGACTTTTGTTATGCTGTAATTTCTAATATTTCATGACATATTAGTACAAGATCTCACTGCCTCACAGGGCTACATTGCGTGGCTGGGAATGTGGTGGAGATGACAGAGTTTTCTCTTCACCTGGTGGTATGGCTCAAGGTGTTGGGTTCAGGATGGAGCGATGGTTGCCTAAACTGCAGAGATGTTTTAGAAACATAAGACCAAACAATTTCCTGGTAATCACAGATTTTCTTTGTAACCTTAGATGAACATTTAACACCTGTGACGCAGTTTTCCTATTAATAAAACCGCATATTACTCATTGTGAAAGCATCTCCAAAGCCCTTGGAGCTTTTTATGATGGAGAGCACTACAGAGAGGGAAGGTAAACTGAGAATGCTTCACTGGGAGGCATTATAAGACAAAACACCTGAGATACATTAAAACACATAAACACCTCGGAGGATTTATAAACATTAAGCCTTCATCCAAAATGCAGAAGAAGTTACTTGCACTCTTTCTGCATTGCCTGGAGCCATAAGCTGAACCTCAGAGCTTTCAAAAGCCCTTTCATATCGCAGCGGCATCCTCCGATCCCACGGAACGAGAGAACGCAAGCGGCACCACTTCGGAAGCACTGAAGGCTCTAGGAAATCCCCCCCTTAAGAGAAGCACTGAGGGACACGCTACTGAGCATCCACCACGCGGCATCACCGAGCCTGATGCTGCTCCTTTCTTACCCTCTCACACACACATGTTCGCACAAGTTTCTGCAGAAGGGGAAACATATTCCCATTAACCCTTTCTTTGCCTTTTACCTTTCTCTCTTTATCCCTTTTCCCTTGCGCGCCACCCCCGCCTCCCCCCCGCAGCCCCCGCGGCTGAGGGGACCGCGCCCCAACGGCCGCCCAACGGCCGCTTACCTGGATGGCGCGCCCGCGCGGCGCGGCCGCCGGCCCCCCGACCAGCTTGCAGTAGAGCTGGGCGCGCGGCCG
>VWPW01021480.1:117203-162111 GCA_013389825.1 Crypturellus undulatus
CGTGCGCCGAGGCGGAGTGGAGCGGGGCGGCGAGGCGGCACCGGGGCCGGCGGCAGCGCCCTCCGCCAGGGCGGAGCGCGGCGCTGAGGGGGCTCTGCGCAGCTGGGAGCCCACGGTCGGACCCCAAAGCGCTCGAGGCTTCTCTCCAGAGGCCACTGTGCCGCTCTGGAAGGTGGCGCAGCTTTTGAGGGGGTGTGACACACGGCGTGTGCCTCCGAGGGTGCGCAGGGTGTATGTGTATCTCCACGCATCCTGCTTCCAGCTCCGTGTCATCCCCGCAGCCCTGCCCTGGGCATCGTGGCGCTGCTGACCGTTAAGCGCTGTGGGAACGGAGCGGTTCAGGCGGCCGCGAGCGCTTCATTCCTCGTACAAAGGTGCTCCCGGCTCGTGCAAAGCACACAGTGGAGCGCCTGTCGCTTTTGAAGGTGTCCGGCACAGGGTCGGGATAACACAGAAGCTGTGAGGGGCTGGGGAAGGAGAAAGACGCCTCAGAGCCAGGGTGTTCTCTAAGGCGTCGCACTCTACTTTTGCTCCCCTAAGCTTTGTACCTTTCACGTTTCTTTCCCCAGCGCACGCTCATGCAGCCAGTGCTCACTGGCAATAAACTCTACAGAGTTCAGGCACAAGGATATGCCTAGATACACATGCCTCTAATATTTTAAGAGTGATTCATGTGAGTAGTGAAGTATTTCATAACTTTGGAGGGCTTTGCTGCATGCCACACAGCTCTGGCAAGGCAGATCCTCCATATACTGTTTCAGGAAGCACCAGCCACGTGCTACAGATTTTATCTGCCAAAAGGTACCACCACCAATGATCAAAAAACTAACAATAAGAATTTGAGGTGGAGAGCTAAATGCTCTGTCCTATAGATTCTATATCCTGTAGAATAATTCCTTAAAGTTTATCTGATGTATTACTGTGGGTAGTTCAGATAAGGAATCCAGCTTCAGCGGATGCTTTACAGTCTTATTTCTAATTAGAAAGATGCCTGAAAGTTGTTTGTGCACAGCACAAAAGGCAGCCCTTGCTCACAAGGGTTGACCTTACTCAACCAAGCAGCATTAGTTGATTTATTTGGAAATATTCACGTGACAAAAGAAGGCTTGTGTAAGCAAGAACCCAATATTTAAGTACAATAGTGACACATTCTTGCCTCTTGTTTCTTAAAAGGTAAAAGCACAAATGAAACTTTGCAAACATTCAGAAAATGAACCTAACAAGCAAAAGAGAGGACAACGACCTCCTAGTCGTTGCTTTTTGCTTTAAATACAGCTAGATTAAAAAAAAATTATGTATATATATATGTTGGTCTTGCAGGTGATTTTCTGTCCTTTTGCTTAAGATTTATGGAAAAAAAAACAAAACAAAACAAAAAAAAACAACTTTTATCCATTGGGTTTTCTAGGTGTGGAGTATAAGATGTCACTTCCTGGTTGCAAGATCTTCAATGTGGTCAGGAAGGAAAAAAAGGAAATTAGGAAAAAATATTACAGCAACTTTCGGCTCTGACTCAAAGCTAAAACAAGCAGAAAAATAGTCCATAGCGGCTTTCCTAGCATGGGTGCTCAATAACTCTGTAACTAGAAAAAGGTAAAGTGACAAAAATACATGAATAGTGACACTAGGGTCAAGTAAAGCTGGAGTGAACAATGTGTCGGGGGGAAGCAGCCTGACACAGGAGTCTGGGGGTATCCATAGCTCTTACTAACTTCTTAAGCGTGTCTGCCCTTATTAACTTCTCTGAACTTCAGCTCATGCTATCTAACAGAACTGCACCCTCTAAAAACATCAGCATCACTAATTTGTGGGATGCTGCATTATCTTCCCCTTATGTCATCGTTTGGCTGCAATGATAGGCTACAGAAGCACAGATAAGAACTTGCTAGCTGATAGTTCTCAGGAATCAGCATCTGTAAATGGTGTCCACAAGCAGAAAATGCACTTCTCCAGCTACCTGCCCTTCCTCTTATCATTCCAGGGAATTCATCTCTTTTTCCCTCAGTCATTATAAGGTTTGCTTTCCTTATTTCTTGCTGTCTGCCTGTCTGCCTGGAGTGGAGTATAAATTCCTACTAATGTAACATTTTACATTATTAAGTTATTTAGATTGGTAAATTATGTAATTATTTTATTTGCAGATTAAGAAACAATTTAAATTGCTTACAAGTGTTCAATAAGGTGCTTGACATCTGCCAAAGTAGATATACCAAAGTAGATATACCACTTACTAATGTAAAATGCTACATTAGTAGGAACTTATACTCTGTATACATCATTCCTTGTGTTAACTTTTTCAATTTTAAAACATGCACTTTAGAATGTATTTAAAATTTTAAGTCAGGAATGTTTGTTTCAAAATAGCATGTCTAATGTAATTTCTCTGTTTCATTCTGCTCTTGGTGTGTGCTCTATAGCATTTTCTCCTTTAAGAATACCACCTCCTACTGCCATTTAAAAATGGAATTAGGAATTGGCATATGGAGTTCACAGATCAGAAACCAGCAACAAAAATGACAAATCATCAGAAAGTAACCTTGGTGACTAAGGCTAATTGTAATGTTTAGCTCCTACACAATAGGATTTTCAAAGGAATTGCACCATGTACTCCAGAACTTAAGAGACAGAGGAATTAGCACAGGTGAGGACTTGTGAGCAGTATAATGTGAGCTGCACATGGTAGGTTAAAAAAAGGCAGGAGCAGAGCCTCAGATTCCTGTGCAGGCAGCACGATCCCTGCATTGCCTCACCCAAGGTTGTGCGAATTCCCTCTTTCTTTGAGATAATGATGAATCAATATGTCAGCAGGTAGCCAGAAAGTTGTTCAGGTTGGGCAGATCCGACTCTAGATTCTGCAGTCATTCATTAAAGATTAAATAGTTCTTTTTGCCCCTCAATAATAAGTTTCATATGTGGCATTTATGCTGAAGCCAGTTGTGCAGATTTAGGCTGTGAAGAGGCTTCCTGCAAAGTGCTGGAGCTGACTTTACTCTTTGAGAGTGCTAATCAGGGAACCTCGTTTGCAGCTAGAGTAAATACACAGCCAGAGCACTTCTAGCTCCAATTGGGCTCCCTGCTTCTTCCAAAGAAGTAAGAGATTTATCACCTCCGGTCATAAATGCTTATGCACATTTATTACTCAGCTCATGTCTATAAATAGACTCTTACTGGGCTTACTAAAAGGAGACTGGAGTGCACCTAAGCTAAAATAAGATTATCTGCACACAGTCTGGTTTAATAGGGAAATAGTACAGTACACGTTTATGTGCTAGCAAACCTTATTCATTCATTACTTTTCAAAAAGAAAGATGCATTCTTTTAAGCTCAGTTTGGTCTCTGTTTTTCTGATAACAGTATCTTTTTTATCCTGTGAAAATTTCTTATATGAGGACCTACTCTATAGCTTTGAAAAGGAGAAGTTATCTCCTCTATATTTGGAATATGGGGACACATAAAGCTAAAACCCAAGTCCAAAGATATAGTTCAGTCAGAAACTATTTAGATGCCTCAGATTCTTAGTGTAATCTTAGTGTAATCCAGAACTTTGAGTTATCCAGAATTGTGCTTTTATCTTGTCCTGTTGTCTTTTTTCTTTTTTTTTCCTTTTTCAGATATTTCGTCCTGAATATATGCACTCAGATGATGTGATCCTTCTTCACAGACCATCTTTTTCTGAATCTCTTGTGCATGCTAGATTTTATATTCTCCATTCAGTGTACTCTGTGCCCTATTAACTCACACATTCATTCATCTCTGTTGACGTTCTTTCAGCTTTTTCATGCTGACAAGCTGCTGTTTCACAGCTTGCTGCATTGCAGCTTAATAGCTACCACTTTACCCAGCATGCATTTACCATCTCATATCAGGGGCATCTTCTCTTCTGGCAACCTCATGTTCACCACATCCGGGCTATGTTTTTCTTGCACGCTGCAAGAGTTTACTTGACATCTTCATATCATAGAGTGCTTCCATGAATTCTCCATTTATGACAGGGTAACTGCAATATTCACAGCCACATTCTCATCAAAGCACAACTTTGAACCATTGACTGAAAACTGTGCCATCTAATTCGACTGGTTTCTCATTGTCTTTCTCAGTGAAGCATCTCATATCTTTTGACTGACTCATAAACCATCATCTTTTAAAGTAGTGCTTGAGTGTTCTAGATATGACATTTCTAACTTTGCTACATATCATAACAGGAAAAGCTGGCAGTGGGAAAGACTTCTCCTTAACCCTTTGCATCAGGCCAGCTGTTATGGTTTTGAGTATAAATACTCGAAATAGCAACTGGCTCATCAAACTTCTTCTCAGTACTTCTGCACTCCCAATGCTCCCGTGCATGCCTTGGCAGTGCAGAGCTATCTAGGAACTATGTTTCTATCTCTTCCGAGTCCATTCCAGCTGCAAATGCCTTCCTCAAATATCTCGTGACCTAATGAGACGGTGAACAAAAAAGAATAAAAAATGTGTATGTGACTAATGCAAGACTTTGCTTTGGCAATTCTCACCCTTTATAGAGGATAAGTACTAAGAGAAATGAAGAGGGAAGGTGAAAGTTTGGTACCTTCAAACATATTCCCAATTTAGGAGTGGAAATCCCAATTTCAAGCCAAAAAATGAGTCCTAGTCAGTACCCACTCTGCAGAAATAGTGGCAAGACCTCCTAGTCTGGATATTTGTATGTTCAATAACTAAATGTATCAGGGACTAAGTAAGCAATGGAAACAAGACAGGTTCTTTACTATGCATTTTTCAGGATTAAGTCAAGTAAATCAGACTTCTAACAGACTCTTACCTCTAACAGACTTCCAAAATATTGGTGAAATTGAAAAAGCTTATGAAATTCATAGATTGATGCTTCCTTCTCTGAAAAAAAAAAAAAAAAAAGCCTATGATATGATCTCTTTTCATAAGCCAGTGCTTTTTCCAAGATCTGCTTCTAGTGAGCATTCTATATTATTAAGCAGGGTTGCTTGCAGAAACTTAGACACTCCCTTGGATTCAGGTCAGCCTTTGTCCAGGTTAACTCTTGCCAAGTTTTTCAGTTTTAAATAGAATCTCATGTTTAAATGTGATAAGGAGATCCACATCAGTACAAACTGTGGGGAGTCCACTGATGTTTCCAGTGTTTTTTCAATTTATTCCAGCTAAGGATCAGATGCAGATGCCACCAAGAGATCAAACTAGTGCAGGTCAAGGGCATTAAGATTTAATTAGCGCAACATGGGAAAGACAGTGAATTTAGAACAAATTTCTCATGAAAAACGTAGAGAATTTAATGGAAAATACCTTTGCTATAGTTTTAAATACAATTTTTCAATTGAAATTTACAATTTCCCTAACATTAGAATAATACACCATGAAAAGGAGCCATTTATATAATGCAGAGAAAAATTAGCCAACCATACCTAAGACATCACATCATATGGCATATGTCGTATATTGCTGTCACACCCATGTGGTAGATACATTCTCAGATTCATGCCACCTCACGTAATAGAATTCTGTATAATAATAGAGAAACAGAAATAATGCCTGTAGTGTGAGTTCATTTCCATTTGTACTTCAAGAGCTCAACTGCCCATCAGGTTTATATTCTCCAGACCACAGTTTTCATTATCAGCACCGGCGTCAGTCACCAGTTAAGAGCTACACGTGGAATTAGAAAGTCTGCAAAGACAAAGCACCTGAGTGCAGAATCACTGGCCTTCCTCTCTTTGGCTGAGCAGATGGAAATAGGTAAACAGCTAACTTCAGACTGAGTCATAAAATCAACACATTCAGAGGATAAGCAAGGAGAGGAAAAGGAAATGTTAGCTGAAGCAAACATGCAGTCACTAGCTGGACACAGTGTACTAAAGCACTAAAACATCAGGAGGGCAAAATTCCAACACTTGGAAGGGGAAAGATAAAAAAAAAATCATGATGTACCATCTATATGGATAATTACTATCACCTATACAGACCACTAACAGATACATGATTAAGTTCAGTTATGCAAAGCATGATATGCATTTGCACAAAAGTAAAGATAGCTTACTACTGCTTTGTTTCTCTAATCATCTTTACTATTTCTGCTACTGTCACTATTTCTGTGAGTGACGTAGTTCTATTTCACTCTATTCTTCACTATGTCTTCAATATTCTTCTCTATTTCTTCACTATTCTCTTTTACTAGCACCTCCCAGACTGAATGTGTTTATTATGCAAATGTATTGTTTGCATACAAACACATTGTTTTCATAGCACGTTTATTAGAACGGGACCTATATTTTTATAAACATTGTAGAAACAAGAAATAGCCCCTCTAACAAATTAGGATACAGTTTAGCAACTGACATCTTAAGGTAAATGCTAGGCCAGATGTAAAATCTTGTGTTTTATTGACCGATTTATCCAAGTTATTGCTGGCAATTCAAACATATCTTTCTGAAAAAGAAAAGAAAAAAAAAAAAAAGAAAGAAAACTACCTAAGAGTGTATTATCTTAGAATATTTTATTTACAAGACATTCCTAATTTCCATAGCTCCCTCTTGGATAATTGGGATAACACTATGATTTACTTAAAAAAATCTACATGAAAAGTGCAGTATAAAAATTGAAATTTACAGTGTCCTCGGTAATTGTGAACTTAGCAGTCACTCAATATGTTGGATTAGTTTCCTCTATACTTCACCCTATTTGATTTTCTATTCAGATCACACTAGGATTAGATTAGGATCTAAAAACATTGACCAAACTGGATAAAAATCCTTGAAGAATCACTGTGTGAGGGCTTCCCAACCCCTCAAATCAATCTCAAAAAGGGAGTGCAAATGCCCTAGAAAGGAGTTACAGCAGGACTTAACTCAAGACAGTCCTGTGGATTACTGCTTGGAGCTGCGTTACATGGTTTGTGATTCCAGTACCCCAAGCATCAGATCTTCTGAAGTTTATTTCCTATGTAATAATCTACTCTGCATGCTACTGAAATCTTTGTGCACGGAGTACTAGCAAGAATACCATTTTTGACTTGAAAGGAACAGCATCTTTTTCTTTGATAAATAGTGCAAGTTTGGTGGTGGCTACATACCACCTCAGTAACAGTGGCGAGGTGCCCACGATGTATATGTGCCTGTGCATTTCTACCATGACATGTTGAGGGAGGGGTCCTGGCACTTTTGTGATTAAAGACTGTCTGCACTCACAGTTTAATGCAGGTTGTAAAATATAATCTAAATAATTTAGAAACTCTTCTCAGATCTTTCACCATTGTCATTTTAAGAGGGTTTTTTTTTTCTCCAAAGTATCTTAAAATTAGAATAACAGCAGTATACAGCACTTGATTTAATGGTCACCTTATGATGTCCTAGCATTTAGCAAGCAATAGTTGGGCAATTTCTTAAGGAGAAATCCATTTGAGACATACAACTGTTTTTATCTGTGACTGCTTAAGTGCTTCATATGAGCTGCACAGCACTGTCTTATTTAAAGACGGAAGCCAAAGTCTTCAATCCTAAGTGCTTGTGAAGGAACCAGAGGCCATTAAAGTTGCAGCCAGGGAGCAGCCGAGGATTCCCTTGGGCAGAAGAATATCTCGGGTGAGGCAAGGTGCTAATTTTTGAATGATTCATGCTTGCAAGCAGAGGATGGGCATAGCCAGGCACTCCAGGGTGTATAGATTGTGTTAGGGGTATACAGTCCCTTTTTTTTTGTGCATGTTGTATACCATGAATTTACCTGCACACAGTGCGTCCTGGAAAGCTTGGGTTCACTCTACTCTAGGTCTAGCATGTGTGAGCTACCTGTAAAGCACAGCGGGCAGCCACCGGAATGTCCACACACTTCGTGGTCTATTTGTAGTTATTGCAGGACCTCTGTAAATCCCTGGCCAATCCTGAGACTTTCAAAATACTCTGCGGATTAGAAAACAGAAAGAGGAGATGAGGAAGGAGCAGTGGCACAAGGCCTTGGTTACCCTTTGGCCAGCAGAATGGGCCAGAGCAGATGTGGGGTCAACATGCTGCAAGGTCACAAAGTAATTTATTTCTGAAAAAAGGGAACAGCTCCATTTATATTTTTGAACATTAAAATAACTAATGACACTGTAGTGTGGAGATACCTGAGCCAGCAGGAGCAGGCTGCTTTGGACAGCACAGTCTGTCTTCACTAGCAAGTAGTGGAGACTGGCAGGGATAGATGTGCAAAAACATTCAACGGATGTTTGCAAAAGTAGCCCTTGACCCGGCTGTCTGCATTCTGGGTTGTAAGAAGAGAGAGCATACAGAACCCAAAATAGGGAGCTATTTTTGAAGATATTAGCACAAAAGTCTTGCCCAAGTCTACGTGAAAAGTCACATGCAGAAACACACAACAATCGTCTAAAAGGCAATGATTCACCTTTTAAAAATTGCACAGAGAGAACTAGAGTAGTAAAGAGGATTCATTTATTTAGTAAAAATAGAAATACAATCTACTTTTCACACTGGTCTTCCCTTTTTATCCAACATATTAAATAAGTTTTCATTTGCAACCTCATAAAACATTCCTATTATTGACTGAGTAAATAGGCTTCAAAATTAGTAACTGAAAATTCTAAAGATTGTTTCAATTACATTTTAAAACCATCTTTTAATTTTAACCACTGAATAAAGTAATTTATTTCTGAAAAAAGGGAACAGCTCCATTTATATTTTTGAACATTAAAATAGCTAAATATTCCTGATAATACATGTTACAAGAAAGAAAACAATGCAAATAGGCCTGAAATCCATAACA
Organism: Crypturellus undulatus; assembly: GCA_013389825.1. Classification (NCBI taxonomy): domain Eukaryota; kingdom Metazoa; phylum Chordata; class Aves; order Tinamiformes; family Tinamidae; genus Crypturellus; species Crypturellus undulatus. Next base: position 125,964 of record VWPW01021480.1, read on the forward strand.
TTATATTAAGATCTCCACCTTCACTTTCTTAAAACTTCATAAAAAATGAATTACAGTCAGGGAATAAATCTTGCAGGCTCCCAGTAATGAGAAGCAAGTGCATCAACACTATGGGCCTACTACTGTGCAGGAAATACAAGACGTTAGAGCAGAAACACACTTGCCAATGCGCCATGTCCGGGGTTATACGGAGTACTGAGCTCTGCAGTGTAGCAGTTGTTACAATCCAAGTCAGCTATCGGTCCTCGAGATGTAGCAGCATCCCAAGCCACCTTATCGAAGTCAAAATATGTACTTGGCTTTATACATATAAGTTGTGTTTCCCCTTTGCCCATAAACAGGATTTTGAGTGTAGTAATAGAGATGTGCACAAAGAAATAGAGTTCCAAAACACTCTCAAAGGTAACTTTTTACACGGTCTCCAAAAGCACATCCCTAACGTACATACTAAGTACTCGCACATTATGGCAGCTGGACGTGAAAACAGCCACTTGAAAGCAAAATCACAACCCAGCAAATGCAACTGAAAACAGGGGCCAGATTCAGATTTTGCAGGCAGATTAAGAAAGGCACTTGGAAAATTTGTCCCCTAAAAATAAAATAAATACAGCCCAAAAGACAAAGTGATTTGTAATACTCTCCCTCTTTGTAGCTCATCCAGAGAATTCTTTGTTTTTACTTTGTCAGAGAACTAGCATTTTTTGGCCATTGCTTGTTTTATGGTTGGCATATTATTCAAGATAGCTTGAACAAATACAGGGATTTTCCAGGGGTGAGGCAGGGAGGGTGTAGGAATTGCGAATATTTTCCTCTATCAATGGGCAGGCATTTGTGCAGCTGGATCAGAGCAAGGATGACTCTTAACTATGCAATCTACTCACTTTGTCCAGCATTTTTAAGTTTCAGGAACAGTCAGAACCATCACCTGCATTTTTATGATCCTCGCGGTAATTAAGGTTAGGTTCACACGAGGCAATAGCCTATAAGAGGAGCTTATGCTATGAACAACTCTCATCTGCTCTCCTACAGCTTGTTTTACTGGGTGCACTGATGAATTTTGCCTCAGGAGCAAAAGCTGCAGAAAATCCTCTGCTTGCAGATTTGCAGAACAACAGCTTGGATCTTAGTGCAAGCATATTTATTCCTGTGAATGGGATTTATTTGCACATCAAAAGAACAACCGCCCCTAAGGGCTCCGTTTAAACCAACAGCAAAGAAAGTCGGGAATCCCCCATCAGAGCGTGCCCGTTTCGCCCGCCTTGCAGCAGGCCGTCTCGGCTCGCAGCGCGCCTGCCGAAGCCAGGCGGAGCGGGGACAGCGCTGCAGCACCAGCTTGGTGGCCATAAACCAGCTTTCTGGGCTTAAAAATAAGCCTTTGGGAACCTGCTCTCCTCCTGACCCTGTGGCATCCTCCTGTGCTGGACGCTCACAAACTGGGGCCAAATCCGCTCTGGCTGCCATGCATTTTGGGTGCACTATTGGCTTTGGGACGAACCTTTGGACAGCGTTTCCCTGTTACGAAGGGGGAAAAAAAGGTGTAAAATGGAAAACACAAAAACAAAATCAAAAAAGGGCACCATGCCAGCCGGGACGGGGGGAGCTTTTGCATCATGTCGGAGTGGGTCCACGCAACAGGAAAACACTCTAGATTGGTCCGAGCCCTCTGCTGTGCTGAGGTCCTGAGCCTCAGGATAGGATGCTGGAACGGTGGGAGGCGGGTGATTTTGGGAGAGCCAGGTATTAATGAAATAATAATAAACCATAAAAGAATAAAATATTAAAACTGCAGAATATTTTTAAATATAAATACACTGTAATAACTAAGAAGATGAATAAACGCCCCGCAGAACAACGGCGGAGCTNGACGGGGGGGAGCTTTTGCATCATGTCGGAGCTGGGTCCACGCAACGGGAAAACCCTCTAGATTGGTCCAAGCCCTCTGCTGCGCTGAGGTCCTGAGCCTCAGGATAGGATGCTGGAGCGGTGGGAGGCGGGTGATTTTGGGAGAGCCAGGTATTAATGAAATAATAATAAACCATAAAAGAATAAAATATTAAAACTGCAGAATATTTTTAAATATAAATACACTGTAATAACTAAGAAGATGAATAAACGCCCCGCAGAACAACGGCTGAGCTCGTGGCCCGGGCGCTGCGGGGAGGGGAGAGCGCAGGAGGGGAGGGAAGCGGCGGCCCCGCGCTCCGCCCCGCGGCCCTGCGCGGCGCTGCGCGGTGCTGCGCGTCCCTGCGCGGCGCTGCGATGCGCACCATGTCCTTCAAGGTGAGCGGGGAGGAGGGAGGAGGTGTGTGTGGGGGTTGCACGTTTGGGCTCTCGTTTTGCGCTTTCCGCGGAGGCAGCCCTTGAAATGCGCCGTCATAGTCGTTATTTATTTATTTAAAAATAGGAAATACGGAGGGGAAGGCGCGGGGGCGGGGGAGTAGAAGAGAGGGAGGCAGCGTGCTCCCCACTTGCGATGGGGTGATGGGGCAGGAGCCCTGTGCATCCCCACTGCAATGGTTGCGATGCTGCAGGGTGTTCAGACTCCCCCTCTCCCCCACCGTGCACACCCATTGCAGAAATTCGTCCCAAACGAGTTTTTAAATCAGAGCGGAGGGATTAGTGAGATCCAGAGAGAGGCTGGCAGAACAACTGGCATTTGTGCTACCGCACCTCTCCATTAGGCGCTTTTGGGGTCCGCTGCGGCCTCTTGCTGCATTGATGGGCAGCTCCAGGCTGGCCCGTGGTCGTGCCCCTTGCGTTGCAGCGCTTGGTGCACGGGGCTGTGCCCCATCCTTGCCCCTGCCTCAGCGCAGGCCTGGGTGCTCAGCCGTGCGCTGCACATTGTGACCCCGAACTCATCCCCTTTTGGCCCTCTCTTGGTCTCGCACCTCCTCAGTCCACCCCATCCCTCTGCTTTGTCTCTGGGGCTCGTTCCCACCCTCCTGCTCTTTTCCTTACTTTGCTCCCACCCTCACGGGCATCTGCCTCAATGAGTTCCTGTGCTCGCCCCTGGTTTTTGGTAGCAGCTGAGGCTGTAATGAGATGGCAGCTCTGTGTTTTCTTGCCTTTCCTGATGCTTTGCCCTCCTTGGCTTTTACCTTGTCCATCAGGTCTTCTTCTCTGTGACCTCTTCCTCACTCTCTGTCCTCTGGAGTGCTCCTGTTCGGGGTGCTGGACCCCTCTCCCCTGACAAAATGCCCCCCTGTTCCACCCCTCCTTGCTTTCTCCCTATTTTCTGTGTCTGCCTCTCTGCTTGGTGTTTTTTCTTTCCCTCAGAGCTCTGTGTACTTACCACACACTCCTTCAGTCCCTGTTTGCTGCTGTCTCCCCATGTTTCCCCTCTTACCATCCTGCTCACTCATGAGCTAGCGTTTCTGTGTGTTTCTCACTGTCCACTCCCATGAACTTCACACTCTTCCAGCAGTTTCCCTGCGTTTTTACCTGCTTTAAGCTTCCAGCTGTATCTTCAACCACCTTTCTGTGATTCTGTGTGATTCTGTGATTCTCCTTGCTCAGGATCCTGCATGTAGGATGTGCTGCTGACCACCACAGCCCTTCATTTTTCCTCCCAATCGCACTCACATTTTCCATTGTCTTATGCTTGATTCAGATTTCTAGCTCTTCTTGAAACCTTCTACTCAGATCCTCCTTTCTCCTGGGACCACTTCGGATCCTGAGAGCCAAAAGGGATTTTTCTCATGCTTTGACAGTCCAGGAACCAGGCCTTGGGCCGCGCATCTTCTCCCTCTTTTCTCACCCTCTGGCTGTTGCCTCTTCTCTTTTGCCTTCAAGACCACTGTTCAAGGACTGCAGCCTCCCTCCTCACATGTTACCCCCCTGCAAGCAGCCTCTTCCCTGCACATGGCTACTCTAAAGAAAGGACACGGAATGCAACGTGATGATCCCAGCACTCAAATGAGTCCTCCCTCCTCAGTATTCCTATATGACACATAGAGTTATATTATTCTATTTTTTTCTCCTGAATTCCAATATAGAAAAGGTCTTGTCAGACTTGTAAAATACATTTTCCTCTAGACTCTTTTTGAATAGGTTCTTGTGCCTGATATCAGTATAGCGTGAATACAGTGCAGGCTTTCCACCCCTGGGTTTTTCTAAAAGTGCAGAAGCAACTAAAATTAGTAGCAGAGCCAGAGTTTGAAATAATGCTGCAGAGCTCTTGATGAAGTGCAGGCAACTGTATCCTGACACTAACTGATGCTGGAGCAAACGACATAATGAAATATGCAGTTTTCATCAAAGCTATCAGCTAATCACCTTGTCAGACCTTTATTATATTCTGTTCCCTGGCTGACAGTGATGTGGAACAGTTGCACATGTTAGGGATTTCTTTAGGAATAAGCTAGCTTTATCATGACACCAAAATTTTAAGCATCTAATCTCTTGCAATTCCACATTACCTCTCCCTAAGAAATACATTTGGGGAGAGAACTGGATAGAGAACTAAACAACAGCAGCCAAGGTTTACATCAGCCCTAGCAGCCTAGGGTTTAAAACCAGTTTATTCTCCAAAATTATTCTGTCATCTGATCGTTAAGCCCAAATAATGCCTTTTGCTGTGCCTCCTATTGATGCCAGTATTGCTGATACCGTCTGGACGTGTACAAATCTTTGCTTTGAAAACAGAAGAGAAATTGCTACATGGCACTTCTCCAGGCTGTGCCTGAGTGGCCTGGCTGTTTGAATGATTTTCGCACATTCCATTCAGTTTAGCATAAAAAGTAGCTCAGGTTTGTGTCTATTTTTTTTTTATCTAATCACTACATAGTGGATGTTCTTTTATATATAGATGAGTGTTCTTTTATATAAGGAATTTCAAGCAGTGTGGGGGGCACTAGGGGGAAGTAAAAGTACTGGTTGCAGTCCTTGCAAAGTGGGTCAAAAACACCGCTGGGAAAGACCTGATTTCATGTCCTTGATGCACTTGAGAATTCTTCCATAGCTTGGACCTGATCCAAGGTATGAGGACAATTTTGCTGGTATAGGAACTACAGAAAAAAAATACAAAAAGAGGGAGGTCATAAAGACTTCACACTAATTTGGTGCTGGAAATTTAGTTCTCTTCTCTCCTCATGTAAAGTGATGCAGGTAAAGAGGTCCTGAATAGTGATTCCAGATCCTACCTACCTGATATGTAAAGAGCTTATAGGCAATACAAAATGTAATTAAATTGCCACTATGCCCTCATAGTTAGAATCTGACTGGAAGAAATCAACTTTTCTTCATGTGATTATACTGTAGTCCTCAAAGTTTTGCAAACCTTTATGAGACAGTGTGAGATGACAAATATAAGGAGCATTGGTCTTTGCCAAGCTCCTTTATTTACCTTGAAATGTGATGTTCTACTCTGCAACGTCTACAGAGCATTCTTTTGCAATAATTTTCCACCAAACCCTATAATAATAGAGATAATATTCCTAAATACTAAATAATAGAGACCATATTCCTAAGTATTAGCTCTGTAAAAAATATCTGCATAGTCAGTTAAGGCAAAGTCACCTATCTACATTTGCATAAAATTTTAACGAGTTTGTAGAGGTAAAGATAGAAAAACTGCACTTCATGACTAGCAGCCAGCAGAGAGGGTGAAAAACCTTAGCTGTATCACAATTGACAGTGTCTATAGATCCTTCAATGGAAATGCAGAGTCCATCCCCTGGAAAAGGAACACAAAAGTTAGCTTATTGTGCCTGGTGTAATTCTGTTTTCCAGACTCCTGTCTCTATACATGCAGGCACAAGAATATTGCTATTAATTTATAGGAAATGTCTCATGACTTACAGAATGATTGAAACTTCTTTCTTCTTCAACAATGCCAATTTTCCTACTTCCTACTAAGAACAATAAAAATAAAACCAATTAAAGCTACTTAGTGTGACAGGTCTGGAACAGATTCACACAGAACTGAGCTTGTGTCTGCAGGTCTCTGTGAGGTTTATGATTTTCACGTCAGTGAGGGAAGCAATCTACACTCTGATATATGTGTATATTTTAAAACATAAAGCTATTTAATTCTGTTTCTCTACCACATTACCCTTTTGCATTGACATTTGGGCATGGGCAAAGTGAATATTAAATATTCTGCAGAAGAATGGCTGACATATTTATTCTGCAGTTCCTTTAGTTTATCTTGAAAGTAGGATTTATTGGAGACTAAGAGTCCCCTCGGTGCTCTTGACACTGTGGCAGTCTCAGATTACCATCAGTGAAATGCTGCTTTATTGAACTGTTAGTGATATTGAGCCTTATTTAAAAACAGATGCAGGACCTGCTAGTGGACATGTGTCATTGCCACCACAGCTGTACTTCACCTCAGCACTCCACTCTTAACAGTGGTTTCCGGTATCTAGATTTAAGAGTTTCCCAATTTTGCCTTACATACTGCCTCGTGTGTACAGTAAATGAATTTCCAGGTGTGTAGACATCATGACTGAAGACTTCTTTTGCAGGTGTCACCCAGAAGATATCTCACATAGCCACAGTACAGGGAGTACTAGTTCCAGAAAGCAGGCAGACCTAAGTATGGGGGATGCACGAGCAAAACTTTTCATATACCGGAGCTTCTTAGGCAGCAAGGAGGGACAAAGAAGAGAAATTGCCTGAAACTCAGGATGTCCTGCAGCAGGGTTTGTCAGCAGGGTGATTCACCCTCCATAACCATGCTCAGCCCTGCTACACAAACAGACAGTACAGGTACCAGGTAGCAGCATGTTGTTTTTTGTGATGTTTCCCTGGGGATCTGGACTCACGTCATCAGCTCTCATTACAGAGCAAGCTAAGAGTAATAGGCTGCTATGGACACAGGGAGGACCTGAAGCAACATGAGATAACACATGAGGATTGATCTCTTCAATTGTGCGGAGAAATTAAATTTTATTCCCTTCCACAGTCTGGTTTTAAGAGAACAGCACCCCTGAACTGAAGCATGCTTGGTTTGAATGCAGGATTTGCATGTGTGTGCTTGTCCACAGTATCTTCTGAAGTTTTCTGTTTCTGCTCTTATTTTTTGTTTGTTTGTTTGTTTTCACCAGAAAGAAACACCGCTCGCCAATGCTGCATTTTGGGCTGCAAGAAAAGGAAACCTGGCTCTTCTCCAGCTGCTGCTGAACAGTGGGCGAGTAGATGTGGACTGCAAAGACAGTGTATGCATGCAATGCACACATGCCCACTGCACGGACTTACATCCCTTTTCCATAGCCCGCCGCACACAGGGCGTGGCAGGCATCTCACATGAGACATTTGAGAGCCTTGTGACACTTAGACATGATTTAAAACCTTCTCTTGCCAGGAAGCAAGTTTGCAACTCGAGATAAAATATTGTGATGATTTACGTCAGTGGCAAGGGGTTAGGAATTTGCCAACACTCAAAAATGTGTCTTACATAGTTATCTGTGGAGTTGACATTAACAACACAGATTCTAGCACCTCAGGCTTCTCTTTGCAAGGAAATGTCATTGTAGTAATAGATCACTGTGACAAGTCGGCTCAACTGCTCAGAGGTAGCTATGATTCTGTCAGCTACGAGAGCTCCTCATAATAAGTTTAAAATAACCCTGGACCATAGTCTCTGTTTAGGCGATGTACAAGATTGCATTTGATGTGCAGCCCCGTGGGGCACACAGCGCCTGCTAAGTTAGAGCTGCTGGCCCCGTAACCTCTTCCTTCCTCTCCTGTACTTGAGACCAGCACAAAGGCACAAAAGATTTCCAGGCAAAGAGGGGCCCGGATGCATTTCAGATAGATTTGATGAAGATTTCCTGACTGTCTTGGCATGAATTTAATTTAGTTTTGAGATTAGATTTGGGTTGAAAAATCATATAACGTGTAATATCATGCTAGTCTGTGTAGAGCATGTGGACAGTTACTTGGGTGTATTTGGCTTCTGTAAAGAACAGGAAAAAGCCAACGCTAAGCAGTCTCCAAGCTTCCTGTGTCTGGCGTTTGGGGTGACTTGTTGAGAATCTGTGTTGCACAGATTTAGTGCTACTTCTAGCCTGAAACGTGAGCCTGCTCCTGCTCCTCTCACTTTGAGCAGCTTCAAAGTGCAAGAGATTTTCTAAGCAGATAGTTTGATGCCCGACTCCCATTGGCTTTTTCTGAAAGTCAAGAACCTGTCCATTCATTTTTTGCCCTGTAGGAAGGTATGATTGTCCTGCAGTATTTTCTGGTATTGATTCTATGACTGTCATTCTCAAGGGGAGTATTTTAATAGGAAAGGGTGTGAAGTAAAAAGGATGTCTTCTAGACTAAAGTATTTTCATATAATTAAGGCTTTATGCTGCTTCTTTGCAATATCATACATTCCTTCCTTAGATTGCATTGGTATGTGTAAATGCTTTAGGAGGATGATTTTCATCCATATGTACATGATGTTTCCATATAGTTCATACATCACACATATATAACCTAGACACTGTTTGGTTCACGGAGGCAGTGGCCTCCTAGGACCACCTTGGTAACCTAAACACAGAGCTCTGTTTTAGGGCTTTCTCTGTTATAGCATAAAGAGTCCTGGCCTTCTGCAGACAGAGTTTCCAGTAGTCGTTTGGACAGGGAATTAGCTGTGAGGACGTCTGGACTCATTCCTGACACTGACTCCCTATATGAGGCCAGAAAAGTCCGTTAAAGTGTGTATCTAATGTTGTTATTCTGCACATGCTAAGAAGATATTTGCTATTCTCTGATAAAAAGTTATATCTAAATAAAAATTACTGTTTTTAATGTTGCACTTATCTTAGGGACAATAATACAAAGTCATTGCATACGTAGTTCCTTGGAGGGTCATGCCTTAGCATTGTGGGCAAATCTGTAAAGTTTTTGCTTTAAAACTGATTAATTCCTCCCTTTCAAAATATTTTTCATAGCAAGTTTCAAATTATTTTAGAATCTATTTAGGGGGAAAATGCTCCACTGTGAAGAAGAAAAGAACAAACAGGTTCTCTGGTCAATGGTCATAAGCATCTGTCAGCTTTTCAGAAGAGGCAGTGTCTCTTCCATACAGCCTAACTCATTGCTGGAGGTGTCTGTTGAAGGTACTGATTTGTTTTTCCTTACTCCCAGCTTGGCACAACAGCTCTGATGGTAGCCTCTTACTATGGCCACATAGATTGTGTGCGGGAATTGGTGTTGCAAGGAGCAGATATCAATCTGCAGAGAGAGGTAGGAGAAGTTCTGTGTTCAAATAGGGATTGATTAAGTGACTGTTGTGTACTGAAAATAATAAAGGAGTGCTGTCTCTTGCTTATTGCCAGCTGCTTATTTGGCATTTGCTGTACAGTGCATGCATAAAGAGGATCTGTTCTCCTGAGGACAACAAAGAATCAGATGTCTGGAAATTCTGATAAAAAATGAGATGCTGGAGCTTCATTTATATGTAATTCATCAAATATTTCCAGGACATCCACATGACATGGGACAGTTACATATGCGGTATAACCCCATGGTGAATCTACTTATGCATCTGCCATTTTATTTATTGACACAGTAACTTACAACTCTCAGAATGGGATAAATGTCTTGTGATAAGGAGGAGTCCTTTACCTTTAGACTTGCAGAGTCTGGTGATTAAAATGGAGCTGGTGTTATTGCTAGCCAAGGATTTGTTTTGACTCAGTTGCTTTGGAGTTTCTGCTTCCCAGTTAGAGCCAAGTCATCTCTAATGATCACACAGCTTAGTCATCCATATTTTTCCTGCACGTCTACTCTGCATTCAAGACATCTCTCAGGCCATGGCACGCTTTTTTCCCTGGAACCTTCTTTATCCTTGGGAAGGGCACACGTCAGTGGCTCTGTGGAAATGCCTTGCCCTCGCACCCTGCGCAAGTGATTGCAGGAATAGCTGCAACCATTCTGGGTTTGTATACTGGCTATAGAGAAAGCAAAATTGCTATGGGACCAAGAGAGGTGCACGAGTCCTAAGAGAGCAGTGGTTTAATGAGAGATAGGGGATGATTGCAGGAGATTGCAGTATTTTCTTCCCTGAACAGTGGAAGTAGATGTTTCTTGCTTTCCTTGTTTACCTGGGATTACTAGCATTAATCTCATGCTGATAGCTGCAAGTTACTGAAAGCTGTGTTTGATGGTATAAGCATCTTGGCACTAACTAGCCTAAACTTGCTTTAATCATGATGTCAAGGTCTTTCAGGGAAAGCCTATTCCAGCAAAACATGTATTTAAGCATGTACTTTCGCTTGGATAAACATTCCCTGAAAAGGAGCAACAAAAGGAGAGGTTGAGAACAGAGTTTTACAGACATGCTCTTGAATATCACTCTGGGCATATTGATTTAGCAAACCAATAAAAAGAGAAACACAGGAATGCTCCAATATTACTCTGCTGCAGAGAGGAAGGCATAGCAAAACAGATGAAATAGGAACCATGAAGACTAACAGCACTATTTTGGAAGTAAATCCTTGTACTCAAAACAATGCTCTTGTACTCTGAAGTTGCTGTGAACATCAAGGAAGTGAGAGGGGGGTCTCCAAAATGATCTCAAGGAGCCTTGTGCAGTTGCAAAGGCCTTTGGCACTGGCATGAATTTCATATGTAGCTCCTCTTTCCTTCATCACATGAGATGAAAAAGCCCAAAGCCAGCAAAACCTACTTCTTTTCTTCCTCCTTGCCTTCTTTTTTTTCCTTCCCTCCAGCTGTTAAAATATACATTTTTTCTTCCTGATTTATTCAGATGTTAATGACAGAAGTCATTGTTTAAAATACAGGGTTTCAGTTCTTCAGTGAGATTCCACTGAGCTGGAAAAATAGGAGTTGCAGGGGCTGGTTGTATCTGATTGAAGGCTACATGGCTGGAGGAGAAGGTAGTCCTGATCAAGACAACAGGGATTTACACCAACAGCATGCACGTTTTGTCAGGATAGGGTCAAGGAAGGCAGAGCTCTGCTGCATCAAATAACTCCCTCTCTGACCCTTCCACCATGTTCCTTCCACAAATCCATCCAAGTTCCCATTTGTCTTGGGCAAAGGGGCAGGTTGGCAGGTACTATGGGGGTGAGTTTCCAATTGGTTTTTTGTCTCTTGTCTGAGGCTGTTCTCGCTCTGGACTTTCTTTCCCCATCTGAAGACTGAGAAGTAAATGAATCCTAAGAGGTCTGTACTAGAAGCTCTGTGCAGAGGCCTGTTGTGGAAATTGAATTGTATTTGATGCTGGACAGATCCCTCAGAAAACTGACCACTTACCTAACATACCTTGTGTCCTCTGGAGACCTCAAACTTACCAGCATTTTTTTCCAGTTGGTATTCTATTATGCTTAGTATGTTTTAATTTGAAATGTATACTTCGATCAAGTGTATTACGTATTTGAGTTGTTTTAATCGATTTTTTCCTTACAGTCAGGTGCAACTTCTTTGTTCTTCGCTGCACAGCAAGGCCACAATGATGTAGTGAAGTTTCTCTTTGAATTTGGAGCCTCCACTGAATTCAGGAATAAAGTAAGCTCATAGGTCTGTTTTTGCATGTTGATACCTTCTGAGAGTCAAGTGAATCGAGTCTGTTGTTTCTCATTGACATGAAACATGACAGGTCAGCAGGAAGATCATAAAAGCATTTCCTCTCTTGAATATTTTCTGAGTAACCTGAAAATATTAACTTGGGACAAGCTTTTATTACCTAGGCTTAATGGCATGTATTGGCTGGAGATCAGTTCCTTGATAGTGAGATCAATATTTCCTCTGAAACTGTTATGCAATAGAAGAATGAAGGGTCTTTGGGTGCATGCTGGGTAGGCTCCCATTTTAAATGTATGTACACCACTTACACAGGCTGGAATTTTGTCCACATTGGGTTGTCTGTGTGTGCCACCATAGGAACCATAAAAATATAGTGCCTTCAGTCTTCCCTAAATTCCTACTTACCCACCTGTGTCAGGAAAATGAAGTGGATCTTCTAGCTTCTAGTTCTTTGTTCAGGCTGGTCCTTTTATAAAATCTCTTAGAATAACCCAAAGCAATCCAGATTGCCTGTTTCCACTGCCACAACCTGACTTCAGTTCTGCATTAAGCCTTCAGCACCCCTTGCCACTGCACAGAATATAGACACACACCTTCTGCTGTGTTGCACCAGTCTCCTCAAAACAGTGGGCTCAGCAGATTTCAGAGCCTTGGCATCTGGTGTCCTGATAGCTGCCTGTGTCCTCTGCTTGGGGGAGATACTCTCAGACCTTTCCCTGCTTGAGTTTATCAACAGGACCCTCACAGAGCAAATAGCATTAAGAGCAGACACATTGGCAGCAGCACGTGAAAGATACACTGGCAGCAGCACGTGAACTCGCTTTCTTTGTGCAAGGAAGCGCTAATACTTCTGCTTTCAGCAAACAGAGCCAAAAGGACCAGATTTTGGTTAAATGTTCTTCCCACCGACAGGGTGGTGATGTCTGGGAGCCTTGGGACTAATGCAGCTGAAATTCTTTATTCTCATAATCTGGAGAGGACACTTGCTTGTACCCTAGGATCCACAGTGTGTTCTGTTTGAAGTCACACACAGTGACGTGTGTTTGAAAAAGAAAGAATTGCTCTTTACTACACAATAACCCATTTTTCAAGATGTTGTGGTCTGGGTTTCGAATAGCTCCCACAACCCACCCCTGCTTTTCAAAGTCCTTGCAAAACAGCTCTAAGGGAACTGATAAGAAGTCACTGCCCTTATCTTCTAATGCTCCAGGGACTGCAGCAGATATTACTGGTTAAAAATCCCTAGGTTTTGTGGCCACAAAGCTCACGCATGCCCATACAGTAGGATTTGCATTGATTCTGGTACCTCAGTAAACTATGCTTGTGGTAAGCAACCCTCTAACCACAGCAGAAGCATTGATCAGTACATTTAAAAGCATGAATGGATCTATGGCTATTTAACAGGACATGGAGAGTGCCCATATAATTTAGCACTGCAGGAGGATGCAATGTTAAATACAGCAGCTGAATTTTAATCGATAGTCTCATGTGGAACGGAGCTATTAGGAGAAGCTGCATGTTAAAATAAGGGCCATTACTCAGTCTTTTACTTCAGGATTGAAGTGGCAATAGTAGGAACCATGAAAATCACCTTATCTCGTGTTAGGCTGTTTACAGTTGAACTGTGACTGTTCTTTGAGTCATCTAGTGGCCTGCAAAATGGCCATGAAACCAGAATGCAGGAGCAGTGGTGACCCCCAGGATAGGAAGCTCTTTGGGAATAAGTGTAGGATTGGTTAAGTTTTGAAGAGGGGAAAGTAGGGAATTCAGGAAACTCTTAGTAAGGAGGGAACACAGAAGTTTAGCATCTGTTTCTGTCTAGAAGGACAGTTATATTTTCACTTCAGCAAACCTCTGCAGAGAAATAGGAGTTTGCAGAGGTCAATACTTGGCCTAGAAGATAGACAGCAAGCTTGAAGCTGCCTAATCCTTCATGGCAGTGTATGCTCTTTTATGAAGCATGTAAAATAAACTTATTTAAGTCACTAGATACTAGGCTTTACCTACCATCATTACCATCCGGCTTGATGGCTTTACCATCATTAATTCTGGAAACCGTCCTGGAAGTTGTCGTCTCACTCATTGCTTGCATGAGAACTGCAGCTTTTCCCTCTGAAGTGAAGTGAGGATCTAGCACGAGGATCCATCTGTTTACTGCATCCACTCTGGGCTTTGGTAACTCACTACAGCTGGGTGGACTGGGCAGTACCGCTGACCCCAGCGAGAGGCACCGCGGGGAACCTCACAGCCATTGGCCTTGTGGCTTGCTGTGTTATCAGCTATATTTCTGATTTACGAATGCAAGGTGTTCTGTGGCTTGGAACTGCTGCATCAGATCACTGCTTGGTGCCGACTTGGTGCTTGGTGGCAACTGAAATAATGAGTAACAGACCCCCACAACCCCAGTCACACAGTGGCTGACAAAATATGCCTTTTCAGTCAGAGGTAAAGGGTTTCCTGTCTGAGACACTGAGCCAGGAGTCCCTGGAAGAGATTATTCCTGGAAGGAATTAAAACAACGAACAAATCAAACATACTATAGGGAAGAGAAACCTTAAAGCAATGCAACACTCAGCATCCTCCTTGTAATTTACTTCTCCGTAAGTTTTAGTTACTGCATTTATCACTCAACTCTGAGAGTGCTGGAGAAATATCTTAGTATAGACATTCAATTCTTGTTGCCCCCTGTGCAGTTAGAGCTGACCCTCACAATGGCAGCCAAAATAACAATTTCTAGAAAAGTGTAATGATGCAAATATCAACAATTGCTGATGCGCTAAAGGAATATAAATACCGCTCTCTAAGATCATTGCAAATGCAAGCTTCATGTTTACAACTTTGTCATTGTCCAACATCCCTAGCAGTATGTCTCATAAATTAAAATGTGTTTTCTTTATTTTCCTAATGTGAGACATATTATAAGCATGTGGGTTCTTAAATGGATTTCCCCAGGTGGATGTTTCCTAAGCTATACTAAAGGTAAGACAGAAGCAGAGGCTTTTGTTTTCACTAGACAGTGACCGCAGAAGATCAGATCTCCTCCCTTTTAGCATGCTTCAGGGATCAGAAAACACCATATAATTCTAAGGTATTTCAGGGAATGATGACAGTAAGGAAGGAAGAGGTTAGCGAATGCACTGAGGAGTCTAGGCCAGGTATGTCGTGTTACCAGGTGCTGCTTATAGAGGTTGGCAACTTCTGTACGTGCCGCCCATGGGAAGGGGAGACTGGGGGGATACAGAGCAGGGCATGAGCAAGAAGCCAGCGCGATGCTCTGGGCCTTCCCCAGCGGCGTCACCCCAGGCCGCCCGCTGCACAGCGGGTTTTGCTCCAGCAGAGCCGCTGTGGCTGCTCACACGTCCCGGCTCCCGCTTGCTGCCCTGCTCAGAGTTTCCGAGATGCTTGCCAGTCCCAGAGATGCTGCTTCAGCTCTTAGCCTGTCTCAGCTGAAGCCAAAAAGAAAATAATAATAATAAAAAGAAAGGAATCACATGGCTGAAAGGGGGTTCTGAATCTCTGACACACAGGAGAGCTGCTCTTAGAGCCCAGATGTCTTTCTAGTAAGGGACCAAATTCTGGGGGCCAAGAAGTCAATAATCAGATTATTTTTGGACAAGTAAATATTTGATTTAGGGTGGGCAGCAGGCAGCTGGGGATGAGACCTGGCCCACCAACTGTTTTTTCTGGTCCCTGGAGTCTGACCAAGGTGATCATGTGGTCTCTCTAATCTAAAAGAACTGATTGGTGTATTTTGGAAATGTGTTTGGAAATTTTATTTCCAAAAATGTGACTTGCTAAAACTGTTCATCAAATTCAACCAAATATTTGGTCAGAATTACCATTTTGAGACTCTTGAACACCTCCTTCTTGAACTGTTCCCCTTATAAACCTGAAGTTGTTACAGATCCCGCGGTGGGATCACACAGCTCTTCTGCTCAAGGTGTTTGGCCTCAGCCCAGCTCAACCAAAGGAGGTAGCTTTGCAAGGCTGACTTCTATTTGGGATCTATCATTTGGTTCCCTGCAGAAATGACGTTAATAACCAAGCAGTATTTTTAAAACAATATTGTTTGTGGAGACCACAAGAATTTTAGAAAACAAAGAACAGACCATAAAGCAATAAACAAGTTATGGTAAACCATACCAGGTTACTGGGTGCATTTTTACTTTCTGCACGGAGAACCTCAATATGTTTAAGCTTTCTATAGCTAGTTCATCCTTCCCTACCTATTCCCAAAAGGCCTCCAGTCTGGATAGCATGGGTCCTTTTCTGAACTAACCTTATCTTCCAGTTTCCTTCAGGGAAAGAGTCTTTAAAAATGTCTCTGGTTTTTGTTTGCAGCCGTTTGATCTGGTAACTCATTACTTGGGCAAAACAGCTTTCAGCTGGTTGGAGACAGGAAATAGGTTCCATGAAGACATTAGCTTTACTATTGTTTTTTAAGCATGTGTAGGGGATTCTTTTTTTATCCAGGAACCAATGTGGTTGCTTTTCTGCTTTGTTCCTGCAGTTCCTATTTAATTAGGGCAATTTAATTTGACAGGAAAGTTTAGTAATGCACTGTAGCTACAGAGTAACTTGTCTCTGCTGGTCAGATTACACGGTCTGTGTACTCAAGTAATCCAAAATAAATATGCAATTCTTTGTTTGTTACATAGCAGTTTCACATGTGTGACTCTGCTGACCATTGAGACTTGCTTGCTTTTCAAAATTGCAGGGACGAAGGGTGAATATGAAGTTCTGAGAGTAGCCATAGACAGTCCCAGTGGGTTTGCTAAGTTATGTCAGAGTTTGAGTTTTCATGAGGCTTTTGCAGGCATGAAATAGCAGCACAGATTAATAGCCTGGTTGGCTCTCCCCATTAGAAAAGACTCAGTTGCAAAACATCGGTCATTTGCAATTTCCCTTGCTGGATATCTGTCTGCATGGAAAATTTCAGACAAAAATTTGGAGCTGTTTCAGAGGAACAAGGCTGAGAGAAAGCACGTATTTTGCCCGCATTAATAGCAGTTCTAGAAATCATTTATTTGAAATACTTCACATAACTTGTCTTATGGAGCAGGAGCTTGAGATTGGGAGCAGGCAGGGAAGGACAGAGTAGAGGAGACCTCAAGTGCTGAGGACACATGTGCGCACCATCCTCACGCGACGGTTTTCCCCATCCTTGTGCAGGCTGCAGTGAGCCAGGAGACTTAGGATCATAGAATCATAGAATTCTTATGGTTGGAAAAGACCTTCGAGATCATCAAGTCCAACCATAAACCCATCACGACCAGGCCTGCTAAACCATGTCCCTAAGCGCCTCATCTACACATTTCTTGAGATCTGCTGGGGTGGTGACTCCACCACTTCCCTGGGCAGCCTGTTCCAATGCTTCACCACTCTTTCCATGTAGAAATTTTTCCTGATATCCAACCTGAACCTAATATCTAACTTGCCCTGCAGTGCCTTTCTTCAGCTCCCGGGTGTCCCGAGGGCAAGCCTGGGAGCACAGCAAAGACTCCCCTGGCTTGTGCTTTCAGGGATGCCTCACACAGCACCATCTCCTGCCCCAGGTCTTGAGGAAAAGGGCCAGGCCCACTTGTCCCAGGAAGAGAGGTCAGGGTCTCTCTGGGCAAGGACGCTGGGATCAAGAGGGGAGAGCTGGACGGGTAGATACAAAAGGATGAAAATAGAAAAGAGCGCTAAGGGAGACCCAAAATGTGAATCTTGTCACTGTCCTCAGATGTCTGGCAGAGAGACGATCTCGTCCTGCACATAGTCATCACAGGCAGATGAGAACATCCTCTCAATCTTGGTGCCAGAAATGATGGTAATTTTTGAGTGGAATGCGGTGTGCCTACAAGACAGCTCCACGTTTGCTATTTTGGTGTCTTCGGCTGTCTGGGAGTCAAGTCATTAGCCAGCAACACCAGCTGCTCCCTCCTCACCTAGCAGGAGGGAGCAGTAGTACAAGCCAGACTCTTTGCACATGTCTAGGTCTCTCTTTAGTGGTGCTCTGCAGTAACTATAAGACTGGGGTTGCTCCTGCCTGCAGGGATCCCTTCTCCAGCAGAAGTAATGGGCTTTCCCTGGTGGCCATGGGTCTGGTAGGATGCTCACTTCCATGGTTAGCTGGCGGGCTTTCCAGGAGTGTCCTGCCTGCTCTTCAGTGAGAGGCAGCTGTGAACGATTCAGTAGCTAGTCACCATAGACTTGCCAAGAACCAAATTCTGAAAAGCCTCATGACTTGCTTATGTTTTGTGGTGATGCTGAGTACAGCATCTGTCCTCTCCCCTTAGTGTGCCCTTCTCTGCTTTTTCACAGGATGGAGGCACTGCCCTCTTAGCAGCCTGTCAGTATGGGCACGCAAAAGTGGTGGAAACCCTGCTGAAGCACGGGGCCAACATTCACGATCAGCTTTACGTGAGTCTATTTGACACAGACATCACCTTTCTGTGAGTTTATTTGACAGAGATATCGTCAGCGCTGGTGATGGAACAAACACACTGTTCGCTGGAAAACAGCAGATACTCCAGTGCCAGTGCAGCAAAACATTTGGCAAAAACTGTGCTTTTATAGTACTCTACTTTTCTAAGACGTGTTTTTTGTTAACTCTCTGCTCCTCATGGTCCTAGGGAAAGTGGCACAAAATCAGAAAAAGAGGGCTTAGCTGCCTTTTGGTTCATTATCCATAGGAAAGAAATGTTCTAAATTTGGACTGGCGCTGTGCTATCTCTTACCTTTGCACAAACGGTCTTGTTCTGTTTTACTGTGTCAGAAAAGCCTTGCAGACAGAAATGTGGATAGCTGAAAAGCCACTGAGATTTTAGAGAATCAGCTAGTTCTCTGGATTAGCTGCCAAAAGGAGTAGGAAAGTGATGTTATCTTTAAAATCTTTTTTGAAAGTATCCCTTTAAAATGATGATGTTGGGTGTTTGTGCATCTCCAGCTTGTCAGTGCTTTGGGGAATTGATAGTTAAAATGACTGGGTTGGCACAGTTTAGCTGCCTTTTCACACAGCTGGACTGAGCTGATCAAGCACTGGATTTAATTTACTTCAGTGGGGAGGCAAACAAGCTGAGCTAAAACTAACGCAAAAAGCGTGGCAGATTTGGGCTGTGGTGGCCCTGCAGGAATGACCGGTGCATGAGGGGCTGTGCACGGGCTGCAGGGCTGTCCCCCGCGCTGCCCCTGCCCGCGGTTACCATGAGGGTGTTGCAGGGTTGTGGCTGCTGCAAACACTGATTTTCTTTCCAGTGGGCCAGGGTTCGTGTCGCTTATCACTTGCTGTTCGGGAATCCCGGGGTTTTCCACTCGCTCTAAAAACAACTGCGCTGCCACACCTGGAGACACCCTCCCAGAAGGAAAGGCAGTAGGAAATACCCTCCTTGCGGTGTCTCCTGGAAATGAGCAGTGTTTGCAGTGGGATTTAGTGGTGTGTTTTCATTGCTCACAGCCATCAAGCAAAACCCTTCAGAAACAGCTGCTTGATAAAATAAGAAGGCATCCTCTTGAAAAGGAGCCTGATTCTTTTGGTGGGACACTGCCAAACTGAATTTGCAAAGTGGTATCTGGCTGGCTTGGCAGCTCCCTTGGCAGGCCGCCACGTGCAAGAGATTTCAAACACACACCTGGGCTGTCCTCCCCACACCATCGTGATAGATGTTTTAATCTTAAATTGATTAGGGTGAGGGGCGGAGGAGAAGAGGATAGCCTAACTAGTGTGTATTTCTTGCAGGAAGCTTTAATTATGGTTATGCCAGCATCAATTCAAAGCAACTACAAGAATCTAACAATTAATTTAAAAACTGGTTAGACGGCAGGTACAGCAAGGTTCTCTGTATCAATTAATGTTCGAAAAAGAAAAAAACTCTTTTAATATTCCAGAACCTTTTGCCCTTTCTAAATGGAAGTGTTGCTATGCCTGTCTCTGGAGGAAGCCTGCAAAATAGCCAGATATTATCACCCTATTGAATGCAGCTGCACAGCGGTCAGAGCAAACAAGCCCTCCGAGAGCCCAGAGGAATTAATTTGCAGTGCCAGCAGACACCTTGTTGTTTACTGGGACACTTGTCTAGGAATCAAGGTCACACATTTTAAGGTTGGATTTTCAGCTCATGAGAATGAACACCAGGCGTGTGCTCAGCTTTGCAGGCTCAAGAGTATCTAAGTAATATCTCTAAGCAGACAGCAGCATTCAATCCCAAGGTAGGGACATGCCAACAGTGTCCCCAACGGGGCTTCCACTACAACCGCCCTGTGTATAAGCATGAGATGCCTGGAAGACACCTGAGAGACAGCACCGGGTCTCTGTTCATTCGTGTCTGCAGCTAGGAGAGCCTCAGCTCCCGGGAGAACATTCCCTGTGTGGAGCTGCGGGTAGGGTGGGTAAATGCATGTCCCAGCTTCAGTGCAGGTTTCCACCTCCAGTTGGTTAGGTGGATTCTAATGCTGTTTGGATTTTTTCTTTTTTGTCAAAAAAAGAAAAAAAAAGTGCTTATGACTTACTATTTTTTTCTAGAGAAGAAGCTTCTGTGAAGCTAAATGTTAAGGATTTTCTAACATAGAAAACATCAGCACTTGAGCACTTTTTCACCGCTGAAGCAGTACACTTCTGCTGGGGAACCTAAACAAACCTTTCAGCTTAAGCTAAATGAATGTATTTTGCTGTATAGGAATGGATGCCTAGTTATGGGGAATGTATTCCTACTTATTCACTAGTGCTGTGATGAACATTAGTATTCTAGACCAAGTATTTAATGCTCAGTTTCATATATGATGGGAGCTTGTGTTTGAGAGTGTTGAATGAAAATGTTACCATAGTCTTTCATAACTAGATTTTGGATTTTGTTAATTATTTTTGAGTTTAGCTGTGTATGTGCTGTTACACTGCACACTAGCATCGCAAGGACAACTTGATTCTGCTTGGTTTGGTTTGGTGCAAAATACTGGCATCATTTTACCATATGATAAGCTGGATGTATTTGTACTCAGGATGGAGCTTCTGCAACTTTCTTGGCGGCACAGGGAGGCTACCTGGATGTCGTCCGATTGCTGCTGTCTTCAGGAGCCAAGGTCAACCAGCCACGGCAGGTAATGCTCAGCACTGCCAGAGCGGGGCTTGGGTCAAATTAATAATTTCTCACTAAAAATTAATTTTGAGAGATTGAGAGGTGAGATCTTCATGGGGCATCAGATTCCTGTGGTAGATGGTGGCTGTGCCTTCATTTATGTTTGAGCTCAGGTCAGCAGTGTGGTTTTGGAGCTAGTCCCCCAGTCCATTCTGCTTGCGTGCAAAATAGATCCTGGGCAGAGGAAATGGAAGTGGAAACCCCAGTCCAGGTGTGCACCAGCTGTAGCAGAGATGGATCTGAGTGACTTCAGTGGTTCTTTCTCTGCACTTCGCTTGGTGTAATGAAACCCTATTAGGGATTTGTGTGCCCCAACTAAAGCTGTGGTCCTGCTGCATCTCCCCCAGCCTGTCCATCACCAGGGCTGTGCAGGCAGGGAGTGAGGGTGGCAGCTATTCCCTGGACTGATGCTTCACTTGCACATATGCTGCTTCCACACTGTTGCTCTCATTTTGCCTGGATGAAGATACAAAAGTGCTATTAAGAGCTGTTAGTTAATACAGTCTAAAAAACTATATAGACCAGGGTATGCTTTAATGCCTTTTGAGTAGGTCAAAACAAACCTGGAGGAACTTTAGGTTTAACTCAAACAGTTCAGCCTAGGTCGTTATAAAAAATGCATCCTGTACATTAAGCATTTAAAATGCTGTAATGATGAAGTACCAGCTAATGCTAACAATATTTTTAAAATCCATAACACTATTGCTGTAATACAGTCTTTCCTTTCTTAATGCCTTTTTTAAATCCTAGCTGAGACAAAGACCCTACACTGTGTGAGTGCTTTTTGTAGCTCTCTTTCGTCTCCAGTAGCCTGGGCTCTAGTTTGTGTCAGGGAACTGCCAACCTCTGCTAAGACTATGCCTGGATAAGTCAGTGGCATTTATATGTGACTGCTGAACTTGGACTTGCTGTATTCTGAGACAATTCTTAAACAAGTGGAACATTTTAACCCATTTAACTAGTGAAGTAATGGTTGGATGGACTGCAATCCCTTGCTGACAGACAAATTCATACTTGGTTCAAAGGTGGGGTGTTGGTCATGAGGAATGTAAGCCTCAATGGCAGTTCCTGTGCCAGATGACTCTCTTGGTGTCATTTATAAACAACGCTGCTGTTACTGCTGTAGAAATTTTTTTCTAAGCAATGTTACTTTGAATACAGGGCTGGCCATTGCTTCAGAGCACCAGATATGAATTCATGCTTCTCTTCCCTCCTGGCTGTCCAGGTCTTCTCTCCATCCTGGTCTCCTAAATTTGGAGGCTGCCTCACTGTGCACATCTACCCCGAATGTCTCTTCATGCTGCTCCAGTAGGGTTCCAGGTCCCTCATGGTCTTCTGTTCCACCTCCCAGACCTGTAGGGATACTTCTGATGCCTGAGCGCAGATGGCCCCAGTTGCCCATGTGCAGGCCCTTTACAACAGCAGTCACTATGTTGAGCAGTGAAGCTTTCTGATGAGCTTCTTCCCTGTCATTTCTCTTGGTATTTAGCATTCTTGTACTTCCTGACACAGCGACAGGCCTCCCGGGATCTCTGCTGCATCCTTTTGTCATGATTTCGTCTAGACAGAGCCCTGGGCGGTGTCTGGAGCCTGGTGCAAGCCGTGCTGCTTTGCTTCTCACTCAAAACGCAAATCAGGAAGATTGTTTGCCAAAGAATTTTACGCCGTTTGGGCAGCCTGTGCCCCAGGAGGCTTTAGTCCAAAAGGCTTTAGTCCGAATCATTGAAGCATATTCAAAATAATCTGGAAATTAATGTTTTTCTCTTTACATATGATAAGCATGCACATACATATGTAAGCCTACAAACCTACAGAGATAGTAGAGGGCAGCCAAGGATGCAGTCCCCTGCTAGCAAGATTTCAGCTGGTGCTAGTGGGCTGATGGGCAGCACAGCAGAGGAGCGGACTCCCAGCAGCCTGGGAACGGGGGCTCTCCATCCCTCGAAGTCCTCACTGGGCATTCAGGGGGCATCTCAGCTCCTGCCTTAGCTTGGCCCTTTCCAAGAGAGCAGCAAATTTTATGAGACTCAAAGGTGCAATGCAGTGTCCTTAGTGAATGGGTAAGAGGAGGAAGAGCATCACTTCCAGTGAGGGTATGTTTGGGACTGTTGCACATAATGTGACATAATTCATATCTATTAGCTTGCAAAACCTAAGGAAATAAACATAGTTTAAAAACATATGAGATACTTGGCACTGATTTTTCTAAGCATATAATGATCTGTGGGTCTACTGGGTGGGCAGAAGGACAGAAGTACTTTTTGAGCCCTTCTGACCACTGGACAGAGAGAGGCTGTTTCGTCCCCTGGGCTTATTTTCTCCCTGGCTTGTCTCTGTGCCGTAACAGTCCCCTAGTACAATGTAGTATCTCTTTTGCATTATATACCAACATTGAAAAGGAGAGAAATCTCATACACTCCAAATAAATATTGCATACTGTTGGATAAACCTTCCTGATAAATGTGATTTGCCTAAGGGAGAGTCGGTGTGAGCCCACCAACATCTTCACTGTCCTTCTCTTTAGATTAAATTCTCCAAGATGGTCACTCTTTTTTCTTCTCCTTCTTTTTTTTTTTGATTCTTCTGTAGTTGTATAGCTGATAGCAATATTGATATTACTAGGGAGAGTTAGCATAGGAAACAGTAAGTTGTTCAACACTAGTGTTTCCTTCTCTTTCTTTTCATTCATACCTGACAATAAGAGTTGCATTTATAAACTTCACTGTGGATATGTGGATAAATGAGAGATAAGAGAGCGTGTTTTTTTTTCTTTTCTTTCTCTCTCTCTTTTTTTTTTTCTATAAATAGTACCAGGAATTTGCACAGGACTTGTTTTTAGTGCAGATTTAATTTTGCTAGTGAGTCTCAGGTATTTTCCAAATTTTTATATTCTTTTTCAGTGTTTCTCTTCCTATTTTCTAGAGCCCCCTGGTGGAGGAAGATTCAAACAATAAGCAACTGTCAACTTACTGACAGGGAAAACACTCTATGTTGGAGAGGGACAGTTTCTGTCATCACACTACAGCCACACATTCTGTGTACAAGAGTCCTTTCAATGTTATTTTTAAATCACAAAGAAAACTCATTGTATTAACAAGATATATGCTGGAGCGAGGTCAGTAATTTTAACAAGATGATTTATGGAGAACTGATGCTAAAGTGGGCCAAGATCCTGTTCTTCACCCTGTGTGAGGACTGAACCCCAATATATCAGGATTTCAGGATGAACATTCGCTCTTTTTCAGGGTCAGAACAACAGAACCCAGAATATATCAAAGGAAAAAATAGATGATTTATTTCTTCCAGCAAGTTAAATCACTAGCCCATAGAAAACAGAGAACTGGTTCAACAGTGGTTTGGATAGCTTCAGCACATCGTACAAATCTTCATTTGGCATTGATGAGAGAGATTCCTTCTTTGATCAAAGCGGAAATATTTTATAAAAAGCAAAAAGTTGTTTTCCTTGGAACCTTCTCATTAAGGCTCATTTGAAAGTCTTTTGAAATGTATTTCCATTTACTTTTTCCTGTCAAATCTAAAGGCTGCTGAGGGCGAGCAGAGGAGCAGGCAAGCAGCCCGGGCAGTAACAGACACCGGCATTGCTCTGTCTCTGCTGACTGCAGGCACTGAAGTTCATCCCTCGCAGCAGGCAGACTGGGGGACAAGGGTGTCCGGGGGAAGCCTTGAGCTGCTCTTTGCTTGCAGGACGGCACGGCACCCCTGTGGATCGCCTCGCAGATGGGCCACAGCGAGGTGGTGCGGGTGATGCTGCTGCGGGGAGCCGAGCGCGACGCCACGCGCGATGTGAGTAGTGCCTCTTCCCATGCTGTGCCTGTGCCCTGTGCTTCCTGGCTCGTTTTGAGGCCACGGGGCAACGTGCCTGGAGGGCCGGTGTCCCTTCAGCTTGTTCTGTTCTCCAGGTTGTACAATTCCTCCTAAGCCTTGGGCTCCCTCTTTCCTTTTGTGTCTGGAACAGCTTCCTGGAAGGGGAATAGGTAGAGGGAATGGCAACGTCCATATAAAGGAGAGATGGAGGCAATATATGGGGTCACTAGTTGATTTCTTCCCGAGGTCTTCAGTGTCCTCCTGACCTTTTAAAAACAGCAGCGTACGATGGGGAGGTGCCTCCTTGAAGACCCTTGCAAGGGTGGGGGAGACCTGGTGCCCCCCTCCAGCCAAGGGGGGTGCGGGTAAAGCATCTGTAAGGACTGAACTTCCCTCTCTCTCCTACAGGATGGTACAACTGCTTTACTGAAAGCTGCCATTAAAGGTTACAACAATGTCATAGAAGAGTTACTGAAATTCTCTCCCACGCTTGGCCTGCTGAAGGTTAGTAGTGAAATATTGAGACTGGGTTTTACATAGAAACCCAGGAAGGCAAGGGGTCTTATGAAAAGCCTAATGCTTCTGACTATGCAGCTGGAAGACAATAGAGATTTGGGCCAGAGAAGTCAGGGGAGGCACAAATTATCCTATTTGGCATTTAGTGCTACACACAAATAAATCTCTTCAAAAAATATTGTGACATTTATTTTTGGAAGGAGAAAGCACATTGTGATGTAGGAGGAATTCTCTTTTGCTTTGTGACATCTGATTTTATTTCTACAGTAAATGGACTGCTCTTGGCCGTTTTTAACATTATACGCTGCCCTTAATTGCGTTTAGTCAGCAAAACAGAATCCTAAGAGACCGTTGTGAGCACTTCTCTATTTGATTTTATTTTCCTCTGAATTAATAACATGATTTCAAAAATAACAGACATCTGGAAGCTGCTTTGTAATAGCTGACCTGATTTCATGTACCCATAAATCACACACTTTTATAGCCCCTGTCAATGCAACTAATTGCAATTTGGATGTACTTGAAAATGCAGGTGGCGTTAACAGAGCTGTTAATTACAGATATGAGATAGCTTCCACACTTATCTGGACGGCCAGGTCTGCAGCCACAAACAAAAGGCCGGCTATGAAAAAATAACAGTTCTGCTCTGTGATGTTCAGACCATTAATCAGCAGAGAAAGGAGACAGGATGTGCAGATGGTTTCCATTGCTGCCTGTGCTTCTGTTTCACTTGCTAATGGCTGAGTTCTGCCAGGCAGAAGCCAGCGCGGTGTTTATTTTGCCTCTAATCTAATGACAAATAGTAATTTGAAAAGAAAATATTATTGCTGTAAAGTGGGACTGACCTTCACGTGTATTAAAGCATCTAAAATCACCTCCTTCGCAGCCTTCTAGCCTGCCAGCCTCCCGCGTAAGCGATAACCAGACCCTATGTCCTTGATGACCTAATCTCCCCGTGTTATTTCCCTCTTGTCTGGAGATTTCGTTCCTCGCAGGCGCTCTGGCTTCCCAGCCTCCCGCTTGCCTCCCGTTACACGCGGGGTGCCAATGTCCCTGTTTTGCAGAACGGCACCTCGGCGCTCCACGCGGCCGTGCTCAGCGGCAACGCCAGGACCGTCGCGCTGCTGCTGGAGGCGGGAGCCGACCCGTGCCTGAGGAACAAGGTACGAGCGGCAGCGCCGCGCGCCCGCACCAGGGCCGTGCGCCCACCCTGGGGCCACGCGCCCACCCTTGGCGCCAGGCCCTGCCTGCAGCTCCACCTCCCGGGTGGCGCCTCCTGTTTGCACCCTGATCCCTCGCGGAGACCCACTGTCCTCTGCCGCAGTCTCTGCCCGGTTTCTGGGCGCGCCAGACAGTGCCATGCGCTGGCACTGGTGACGTGAATGGCAGTCGGTGAATGACCGCACGTGATACTGTGCTCCAGTCACCTCTGGCAGAGGCATCTGCTACTGTGGCTCATCACGGGCCAGCCACATTGCCATTGCCCTGAAATGCCCTCTGTTATGGCCCCGATCTGTCATAAATGATTGTACCAGTGTCGCATGCTAGTAGATGTGTAAGGAGGATAGGCACAGGTGAGAGGAATGTGTATACGTGGGTGCCCGTGCTGAGAAAATTTGACTGCATCTCGAATATATAAAAAAAAGACTTCAAAATTATATGCATCATTCTCATGTTTTATTACCAATCTGTTGGCTCATTGAAATAGTTTCAGATTCTTTTAATGACTGCATATTTTCTGTGGTAAATGTATCTTTCCTTTATTCTGCAAGGTACTGTAGTGTACGTGCAAAATTTCCGAGAAAATGTCTTCCCCTGTGCTGTTTTTATGAACTATTTGCTGCAGGTGGGCTTGTTCAGTTGTGCATGGATGATCTGGTGTCTGTTTCGGTCTTTAGACTGGATGAATGAAAGTTTGTAGAGCAAGTAATTCACTATCTGCTTTCTGAACATTTGGGTCATTTAACATAAGATCTGTGCATGTTGTTTCTACATCATTCCACTCGATGGCAGCAGAGTTAGTGCCGCTAATACAGAGGCTTGCTATTTTATTGTCAATGTCATATATCTTGTTTTCATACAGTTATACAATGTTTACAGTTTTTACAGAGGTAGGGTGTGTAGCATTAAAAAGTCTCTATGTTCTATTACCTACCCTACAGAATAGCATACCCTACAGAATAGCACTGAGTATTTCAGAGTATTTCAGTATTTAATAGAAGTCTTTCCTTGGATTTTGTGCACTTCAGTACCTAAGAGCTGCCCCGTCTCCCGATATCAACAGCAATGTTCTCAATTTTGTGGCAATGCCATGGGGAGCCCGAGGGGTATCACTTAGGCTGGGTAGTCAGCACGAGCAAGCTGCCCGCCCAAGTCGCAGGCTGGAATTATCCTGATGACTGGGGAGGGACTCGCACGCTGTGGGTGCAAGTGACTCAACTCTTAAAGTGACTCTTTAAAGGATTTCCGCTGCCATTCTCTAAAACTGCAGCTGATTCAAAAGAACATTGCAGGTGGCGGAAACAGGCATTTTAGCTTTGTGCCAGCACCGTCTTCTTTAGTGTTCTCACACTTTTAAACAGTGTTTTGGAAATCCTCCACCAGCTTTTCTAACCATGAGGTTTTCTCTCCCAGGCAAACGAGCTGCCAGCAGAACTCACCAAAAACGAGCGCATCCTCCGCCTGCTGCGCACCAAAGAAAAGCAAAGGAAAAGCTCGTGCAGCCCCGTAGCGAACGCGGTTTGACAGCGCGCGCCCTGTCCACGCTAGCCTGAGCGCCAACTCGGCCCGCCCGAGCAGCGCCTCTTGGACCCATTTGCAGACTGACTTGGCCTCCCCGTCACACGCCCCGTGGTCACGGGACGCCTTTGTCGCACGCGAAAGCCTCCGCCAGGTGCGGGGATGCTCGGAAGGACCGCAAAGAACACAGAATCTGCCCTGGAAGCTGTATCCGGACGACAGACACGCCGGTGCCCCCAGATCCCGCCGCTCCCAGCACCACTGTTAGCCCCTGGTGCCCGCGGTGTGCCCGGGCACATGCCAAGGGGCACCACACACCGCGCAGCTCGATGGATTTGTTTGGTCCCAGAGCAGCCCCGCGATGCTGCCCTCGCTTCACAGGAGCTGCCCCAACTGTTGATTCCTCCATACCCCTAAGTTCTACATGGGGCTGGAGGTGACATCCCACCGATGACAACCCTGCAGAAACTGTCCTCCTTCCTACATGGAGATCCATAAAATAATCCAGAACATTATGAAGGATGCCTGAAGCTGCCTAACGAGCTATCTCAATGTTGTTTCCTTCTTGGTGTGGCCCCTAGATCTGTCACGCAGTGCAGCAAGAGAGAGCGGGGCTGTTGGTAGCAGTCTGCAACACGTACGTAGTGATGTGGGACGTGTCTCCAGCGCTGCGGCGTCCGTACCTGGCTCCTAGCGCCCGGGCAGGACCGAGCACTGAGCAGACATCCAGACAGCCGTATCCTTCACTGGCACCACTATTTGGAAGCTTAGCTGCCAGGCACAGCAGTGCAGATGCTACGCGAGTTTCTGATGTGCGCTCTCCACACACGTGTACGTGGCACTGTGGTTCAGCACCCACAGCTACTATGCAATGCACTTGTCCCTGGGGCCTGCTGGTGGGGGTGAGGGAGAAGTGCGCAGTGTGCAGGTGCTCTGACAGCTGCTGAGAGCATGACATACAGCCACACTCTGGAAGAGGCCCTCTGATTAATGTAAGCATGGAAAATTAACTCCTAATAGCACTTCCGGCCTTTTTAGCGGTTGAGATGCCTAAAATAGACATGGTTGTTGCTAGTACCTGTGTTGGAAAGGCAGTGCAAATCGTTACGGTTTTGGAAGGAGCTGTATTTTAACCATGTTGCTATAAAACACTCCACCAATCCCAGTAGTTTCTGCAATATAAATATATAGCAAATCTTGTTAACCACATGCACACTAGAGATTATTCTTCAGTGATTTCAGGTATGTTGTTAGTTAAGTACCTAAATCCAGATACTTCACCTGCCTTCAAGCTGTGGCAAGTTACTGAGAAGTTGCTTAAAAATTGAGGACAGAGAAGATTGTCAGGGAACCTACAATGTTTCCCATTTAAAAAAAAAAATATATGTCTAGGGTTTACATGAATTGTAGTGCTTTTGCTTTAGTGAATCAAAAAAAAGTGAGCTAGCTTAAGTTAATGTAGTTTACTTACGTGCAAATTAGCCATACCTATTGCCAAATCATAAAATTATTCTTTTTATGGATAAGTTAGGCAAGAAATTATAGTTCTGATGAAGAGAACAAAAGTGGACCTGCCTTTGTTTGCAAGCTACAATTACTATTCAATGTCTATTCAGCATTAGAAAGAAAAATTTTAGTTTTTCCAATGACAATATAAGGATACACCAGAAAAAATCTATTTGTTAAGGTAATTCACACTTTTGATTTTATTTTAAATGAACATAATGTTGTGGCTAACTGAAGCTTGCAGAGAAACTGGCACAGAACTAGCAAATGAAGATGCTGAGAGGTAAACCTGCACCCGGCGTACGTAGGTTTAATTCCTCAAACTACAGAACATGCAGAAATTCCAAGATCTTTACGGGGAGCATAAATTGTGCAGCATTTTACAGGACAGGGCTCTCTCCTTTTATCGAGCAGCGCTGGAGAGGCCGGGTTCACTAGCAGCCCCCAGTGGCTGAAGCCTGGAGAAAGCTGCTTGGGCCTCCAGGCAGCCCTGCCCCAGATCTGGTCTTTCTCCCTAGATCTCCAGATCAACAGCTGGAAGTGACTACACTCTTCAGAAGAGCAGCCCCCCGCAGTTGTAAAGCAGGAGGATAAACATTAGAAGGTCTTTAGTAGCCAGGCTTGCCAGGTGAGCAATAAATAAATATTCAGTATAGTTGGGGTTTTTAGGAACAGAAGCCTTCTTGTTGGGGGCATTTCTTTCACCTCAGAGTCTCTGGAGAGAGAGCTGTTTCTGGTTTACAGTCCTGTGTAACCAAAAGGTGCTCTTTCTGCCTGCTGGTGGGCTTGCAATCCCGTTTCTCACCATGCAGTTGACCTTTTCACAAAGAAACCTTAATAATTCTTAGTGCTTATGTAGCCACCATCCTCTTTAAAGTGCTCAGTAAATACTACTGTGGTTTGTTTGCTGTTCCAAAGAGGAAACCTGCTTTTCCTTCTTGGCTGAAGCCATTCATTAATACTAACAGTAGTTCTTTGCATAGCTGTAGCAGTGCCTTTTGTGCAAGGCTTTCAAAGCAGACATTATTAGCTTTGCAAGTTCCAAAATGCATTTCTGAAGGAGGGGAGGGAGATAGATTATTTGAGTCGCACACCAGTGAAATGCAGCAGCTGTTCCTCTGCTCATGTCAACAGAAGAGTAAATGGAGGGTAGAAATTAAGGGGCACCAAATCCACCTTGTAGACTGCAGGTTGAAGGTAGGTGGCATGCAATGACATGAAATAGAACTGGGACAGGATAAATGGCCAAAGTCTTTTTCCAGAAAGTGCCGTATGTTTGTAGGTATTTCACACTGCACAGCAGCTGCAGTAGCACGGTGCTTTTAGGGCACCTTCTCTGCACATCTTTGCCATTTCATCTGCCTCATTAGGTGCAAGAGAGTGTGAAGTATGCACAAGCAGAAATGGGTTACAGGAGTCATGGAAGAGCGCGGAGCATCGTTCCTCCTTTTCACCCATATAAAGCCATAGCGACAGGTGTATGGAGCCCATAAATCATCGCTTCAGGTGCTGCTGCCGTGCGAGGTGCAGGGACACATAGTTAGTAGCGATATAAAAGGCACTCCTGCCTGCGTGTCATGACTTAATGGCACTCCTTGCACATGCTGTTTATTCCTCGGAGTGAAACCATCCCACCGTAGATGCACGCACCTTTGCTTAGCTTAGAGGACTACAGCACCAGATCAGCTGTGGGTCCTATTTAATGCACTTTATCAGGAACAATGAATACTTGTCTCAGAGTCAGGGCCTAATAGTGAGAATAACTCATACTTCTTTATTCACCCGATCATAGTCACTGTTAGGAAAGCTGCGAATAGGTCAAATCTCGCATTGTCTCCTTAATTTCAGGACTGCGGTACAGAAAATGAAGTAGCACAAAAACGGGCCCATTTGTACTTCACTTTGTTAAAAACACTGAACAGACTTAAAACGCTGTCTTTGTTTGAAGACCTTGCCATTGCCTGACACACCGTTAGTCAGTGGTGTTAAATGTTAATGTGTGCTGAGAATCCAACCAAAGATGGTCCACATGGCTCTTCTCCCCAGCAGCGTAGTGCTGCGTTGCACCCTTGGGGCTAAACGAAGCTGTGCCCTCCTCGGGGCAGCTCTGCATTTGGCCCTTTTGAAATCTCATGGTAGTTTCATGCTTTCCTGGATTCCATAGTTTCCTGTGACCTCTCTCTCATGCGTTTGATATTGCCTATAGACATTTTCTGTAACTCAGTGTAAGACTCTAAGTCCACAGCAGAAATGTTGCTTTGCTAAAACACAATTTTTCCATGTCATTCCAATAAAAATGAATACACTATTCACATTATCTTAATAGTCTGTATATTCCAGTATCTTCTGCATCCTTTTCTTTCCATTTGTAGAATACCAGAATTCATTTTCTATTTGCTGTTCACATTAAGACCACTTTGTTCTATTCCATTTGATTCATTAGACCATTACTATTTTTCAGGTCTTTACAGAAGACACAGCATTCGCAAAACAAATAAAGCCAATGTCCTTAAATGAAAAACAAGAGGACCTAATTTAGCATGACATAACAAGGCTTATTTCGAAGATCCAGATGTCCCTGGCAGATTCCCTTTGACATTAATGTCCATTAGGTTAGATCTGAGGGGAAGATTATACCCGGGCAATTTGGGAACCAAGAGGAATAATACTATGTTTTTATTCAGTTAGTCAAATATGTTTTGGTGGCTCTGTTACTATTCCTAACGCTAAACCTGACCTTTACAACGGATCTGACCTACTTGAGGTAAATGTCTACACCCTGCTGATGCACTCACCATGTCATGCAGTGGGTTATGCTCTTTATAAAAGGGAAGAAGAGTCTACACTGACAGCTTTGCTTTGACCTTGTGTTTGGCATCACCTTTTGCCTTCTTCCTACATTTTCTTGTTGTGCATTTTGAATCACATCAAATATTTCTACAGCCACAGTTCAATAAAGCTTTTCTGCCTATTCTGTTTCTCAATAGAAAGTAGTGTGACTCGTTCATGGCTTAAATAACTAGAAAGAGTAATTTGATTTCTGGTAATAGAGATCTCCTTAATTTGCACTCAAAAGCCTAAGAAAATGCAAAGTAAGGAGAATGAAACTACACAAATTCAAACCTTCAAGCACGGTATTTTCAAAGAGTGGATTTTCAATGGATACATTGAAAGCGCTTACTGGAGATAATCCCTTTATCACCTGAGTTTTAAAAAGCAATTATTTTTTCTGTCCAATATATGTGTTTCACTGAAACATTTTGTGTTTGATCCGGGAAGTATTGAGTGAAATTATACAACATGCAGGAGGCAATATAATATGATTCTAATAATCTCTTTGATCTTAAAATATGTGAATCAACAACATTTTGGGTTATTTCTCTCAAAGGTTTAAAGAGAAGTTAAGCTCCATGAGTTCAATATCAAACCGCAGGCCTCGCAATGCCATCCCTAGCTACACGGCAAAACGAAATCGCACAGGGACATACTCTAAATTACCCCTTTCACCCTTGCTCTTTTGATGAGGTGCTTTAGCCGGGCTAAGGCACCCCTCTTTTTAATGCCCAAGCAGTTGGCTAGGCACTAGCAGGAGCTCTGTGATGGAGTGGGGAAGCGCACAGTGGTCTGCGAGGTGCCACCTAAAGGAGGAAGAAGCAAGACCTATTCAGGAGCCATGTTATAATATATATATAAATATATATAAAAAAATGAGTAAAGAGGCTGATTCACAGGAAGCTGTGGCTCACAAACCTGGTGGGACTGCCCTGTGACTGCACTGCCCATGTTCTCCACCTAGGCAGCAAATCCTGATTTACTCGCCAAGCAGCACCACCGAGCTCAACGAGACTCGGTAGAAGTCAGTAAAAGTTGCAACAAAGCTGGAACAACTTTGAATCTTTTGAATTCAAGTTCCAAGTTTTCACAAGTAGTGAATAAATAACTTCACTCAGAACATGTGATAAAAAAGAACATATTCCATTGACCTCAGTGATAAACACAGAAAGCTGCTACAGAACTCAGTAAGGTTAGACAGGGACACAGTGGAACAGGTTGAGAGAGCAGCCATATGAAAACACTGGGGCAGATGCAATGATGAAAAGATAAAAAGGATTTGATTCAGCATCACCTGACATGTTATATGCACACTTAACTGACTGCTGGCAACATCAGGCAGATTGCTGGCAGCTCCCTCAGTTTGACAAGTATTTTGCTGGTTTAGCCGGAAAAATATCCTTGGAACATGTGAAAGTGGTTTGGGTCTACAAAAAGAAAGCAGAAGTGGGTGGAATGGGGCGAAACTCACTAATCCACAGGTGGCAGCTTGTGCTCGCACGGCCTGCAAGGCTTGCAAGGAAGCGTCATGCTTTCCTATGCGCTTGTGCCAGGTGTTGCTCACCACAGTTCCCACAGTCACCTTCGGGTGATAGCGCAATGCAAGTCAAAAAGGCTCTTAATAAACTGTGGAAAAAAAAAAAACAGAAACAGGGACTTTAACTGACTTTCCTAAAAAGTGGTCACATACTATGCTTCAAATTGTTTGTGCAAGTAAATCGTTTGATAAATTATAATCTAGAAATTGCAAGGTCTCTGCCACTAGTGTCCTTCCAAGTTTCTTGTGGAAGTGGCATTGTTTCATTTCTGTACTGGGTTAAGCAATGGAAACATAGCAGGACACACATTCCTGACTTTTTTGGTGTGACAGGGGCACCAAAAGCCCATTCAATGCTTCAAACTAATTTTGGCCCCTTCTTCCAGGAGCTAACATTTAGTTTCGTGCACACTGCTGAAAACTGAATAAACTATTATTGCTCATCAGCTTTCCAAACAGATAATCCTTCTGAGGGTTAAAGACAGAAGCAACTTGAAAACGACACAACTAAAGGAGCTAACTTAACTGTTCTGTAATACTCAGGGAAATGGGGCGACTACACTTTTTAATGTCAGCAAGCTGCTAGAGTCAGTTCCATATCCTCAGTCTCCACAAACCGCAATTAGGAGCGAAAGAACACGCAGCTGTGTGCCAGGAGATGCTGCCCAGACGCGCTGTGCGGGGCTGCTCCGCTGGCCAGGAAGAACAGAGAGACATTGGCGTTGTGGTGGCTGCATCCGTATTACACACGGCTTTAAGACTCCCTGGGGCTTGGGACAGCTTAAGCAGGTGAGCGCTGATCAGTCAATCCCTGTGTATGTACCACTAGACCCCAGCTCCTGAGCGCAGAACGACTGGCAGTTGCTGAAGTGATGGCACTAGAAAAACAACTGGAATTTGGTTAGCCCTCTAAATACAAATATCAATCAGAGATTTAGACAAATACTAAAATATTTCCTCCTCTGAGTTTATGCTGCACAAAGCTGCAGTATGTTGGACAAGCACGATGTTATGACCTTAATTTGCATCCAGCTAATCTGGTAGTGTCGATTTTGTTTGCAGTATCCTAAGTTGGTTTTTTCACATATGATCATTAAATGAATTTTTAGCTATAGAATTCATTTGGGAAGAAAATGCCATCTCTGTTCAGTCAGTTTTGCATCCTTTACCTTTCCCACAAGCGCTGAAAGGTTTTTTATTAGTACCTACGAAAACTATGCCCATTGTATCCTTTGTGGAATCTCTAGAAAATTTCGTAACTCAATTCTTGGTCCTGACAGCTTGAATTAGTCTACTAATCTATGATAACAAGCAAAATTTACATTTTTGTCAACAGATGGCAATATCAGCCAAATCACACATTTTATTTGAATTGTATCATGTGCACTGAACAGTCACAAAGGCAATAAAGTGGTGGGGAAATCACTGAGGAACTGTGAATGTACCACACTCTGCTTTTAGTGTGTTTCCTTTGGGATAGATTACAAACAAATTAGCAAACTGGAATCTCTTTACTTTTAAAGTAGTGATTACAACATTCCTCAGGTCGCTGGATGTCAGTGCTTGATGAGCAACAAACGAAATGCTGCAAGCCAAATTCCGCTGCAGGAAAAGCCCTCGTTAATCAACACCAACAGCTGTTTTTGTTCCACTCAAACTTGCTTAGGAAGCTATTTTTACTTTGATTTTGTTGTAGTTGTTTGTAGTATTACTTAGCCACGTGGTCAAGTACACATGGGATTGGGATACCAATGCTTTTAAATCACGAATAAATAAATAAGAATTTAAAAGGTTTTGTTGCAGATAATATTTTTAAAACTTAGATATTTATAAGCTGTAGGATATTCCATACTGATAATATAAATTGCTAATATACTGCTGGTACAACCTATACATAATTTTCATTCCAAAGAGGCACAACTTGCTTTACAAAAATTAACACTACATACAAAGCATCTGCTGGGACTTCACTCGCCACGGGAGTGTGGAAACAGGCCGTCACAGCCACAGTTCCCAGGAAACGGCAGATCATGAGACGCTGGCAGATCACAAGACTCTACCAAAATAAGAAACCGTCAGGAGATGGGTTATTAAACAGCACCGTCCCGAGCTCCGAGCCTGAAGGTCTCTGTGGGCTGGCTGCTCTTCCCAGGACGTGTCCGTGCTGCCACCAAAGACAGACCAGGGGGAACAGGGTGCGTGGGCTGCCGTGTTTTATCCAAGGCCAAGTGGCGCTTATTTCCACCTGCTCTCCAGCCTGCCTCGCACCTGCAGTCGAGTGGTGCTGATCCCATAGCAAAATACAATAAGATAAAAAAAAAAATAAATGGGAAACTTTTATCTGGCCTCTTATCGCTGCCCTCCGCAGCAGCCACCTCTGCGCCAGGGGCCGAGCGGCCGTGCCGATTCCCCCTGCCCCCGCGTGGTCTCTCCCGCGCGCCGGGGCGGCTCAGGGCAGGGGGTGGGATGGGGGGACACGCCGGCCTGTACCACCACCGAGCGGGGGGGAGCCCCGCCTGTGCTCTCAGAGCGGCCGGGGGCGCGACCGTTGGGGGGCGCCAACGGCCGCCGAGGGGAGGGGCGGGCGCGGCGTGGCGTG
>VWPW01021480.1:162258-204207 GCA_013389825.1 Crypturellus undulatus
CGCCGCCGCTCGAAAGGGGCTCGCGGCGAGGGCGGCGCGGGCAGCCGCGCCGGGCCTGCCAGGAGAGGCCTTTCCGGACCTGCGCGGCTTCTGGACCGCTGCTGCTTCCCCCGCGCCGGCCCTCTCCTCTTTCTCCTGCCGCCGCCGGGCGCTCGGCCGGTGCCTCAGCTCAGCGCAGTCCCGCCGCGCCGCCATGGGGAGCCTGCGAGGCGGCCCCGCGCGCGGCTACCGCCGCCTCGGCCTGCTCGCCCTGCTGCTGCTGCTGTGGCCCGGGCCGGTGAGTGGCCGGGGGGAGGCCGGGCTGGTTGGCGGGCTCGGGGAAGGGCGGCTGCGCGCGGCTGCGGTGCCGCCTCACGCCTGTGCGCGGAGTGAGGTGACCCGTGCCTGTGGTGGAAGGAGCCGCTGGGGGAGCCGCCGGTCCTGACCCGCGCTTGAAGCAGACTCTGCCCAGCTTGCAGGCGGTGAGGCTCGCTGGGGAGACCCGAGCGCGGCGCCGAGGGGGTTCCCGCGGCTCGGCTGGGCTCGCCCTCCTCCGCACGGAGCCTCCGCGCAACAGGAGAGGCGTCTGGGGACGGGGCGGCGCGGAGGCGACGCTGCGAAGCCCGAGCGCTGGCGCCGGATGACTCCGGCGGCCCCAGCGAGTCGCCTCGGCGGCGCTTGCTGCGTGGATACAGCCGTGCTGAGGCCCCACGCGAGGCAGCGGGAGACGCTCCTGCCCCGTCCCGCCCTCCTGCTACTGCCCAGGGCGGCAGCTGCCGGGGATGCCGTCTCGCTGCGATGTGCCCTCGTTATGCAATGCTTGGTGCATGTGCACAGCTGAGCAGTCACATGCCCCTGCAGAGGTTGGGATATGTCAACAGTGTCTGGGTTGCTTTGCCTAGAGTGTTACTTCTGCAGGATAGTAGCTTCCTGCAAGTAATGGAGCTTGTAGTAAGACCTGTGCTATTAATTATTATGCTAATACAAAGAGTATAAATTTTGAGAATGTGTAAACAAGACCAACTTAATCTTTGTAAGTTTATTGTAAAGGAAAGATGAAACTGTAACTTCCTTCCAGTTCTTAGTCATATTTTGTTTATGCTGTGGTTTCAGGTGAGATAAGGGAGAGAATCAAAGTATCTCAAGCTGAAGTGTCTCTTTTCTCTCTTAACAAAGTGGCTAGGAATGTACTGTAGGTCAGGGTTTATGCTTGACAAATCTGCCAGTTTAAACAAGGATTACTTTATGTGTACACTTTTTTTTTTCTGTTCTAGCAACCTTTTCAAGCAACCTTTAAAGAGAACTGTATGCATATGCTCCCCTATTATGCAGCAGAAACTGGTATATCTGCTAATTACCTGATCCGTAGGTGGGTGGGTAGTAAACTTAGCACCTTCCCAACACTCCTTTACCTAATATCTTGGGAAACAGATCCCGCAGCATGACAACAAGGCTAGTGCAGGAAAAAGTGCTTTGCCTCTTCTGGTGACAGCACATTGAACTTGAATGAAGTTCTCTTAAGACTTAGAGGCTCCTTTTAGAGCTGTGTCTGTGGCTTTGTGATCTGTAGGAAGTTCATTCTGCAAAATGACTTCACCAAACACAAACTCAGAAGTCCAATGTCAGAAAGAAAAATGGAGATGAAGGAGACAGGGGAAACAAACTTGCTTAGAGTTTGTTGCCCCTATTTCTTATTTACAGCTAAATACTGTACAGGGTGGGCCTTGGTATCCCTTTTAGAGAAATGATACTTGCCTTATAAAGATGAATTTTCTTCTCCCTTAAGTGTACAAGTAACATAATGACTACATGCTTTTGGCTTTACTGTATACTAACCACAGCGCACTGTCATTCATGTGAAAAAAAGTGTGTTAGTGGCACTTTGGTTGTGGGAATGCAGTGAACTTCAAGTGTTCAACCTGTGCAACAGATATCCTTGGCTCTGAACAGGGTGT
The DNA here is from genome assembly GCA_013389825.1 of Crypturellus undulatus. Taxonomy (NCBI): domain Eukaryota; kingdom Metazoa; phylum Chordata; class Aves; order Tinamiformes; family Tinamidae; genus Crypturellus; species Crypturellus undulatus. The sequence goes on from VWPW01021480.1 coordinate 164,193, forward strand.
ATAGAGCTTGTGCTAACTGCATGTTTTTGCTATCTAAGTATTACCCTGCAAGCTTCCTTGACTCCTATATTCCCATTTCTAAATGGGTTTATTTAAAGTGTGGATTTAAGGAAGGGTGAAATTTTGGAAGTTTTTGTTGCTTTGTGATGTACTCAATGATAACTTGTGTGACTAATGCCAGATGCTTTCCCTGCTGTATAATGATACTAAAACACAGCCTGTCAAGCTAGTGGCTAAGCAAGGCTGAGCACCTGTTCCCATTAGCAATGTAAGTCTTTAGTTGTAGGATCAAATTAGCTTGAGTGTTTCCAAAAGCCTGCTGGGTAGGTGGCAGGTTCTGTGCAGACCTGAGCTTGCTAAATGGCCTGCAGTTGTGTGCAACATTACCTACCCTTCAATTTAAAGTTCTGGAGTCTGAGTGGTGGAACCTGCTTTTCCTTCTGGATGTTGCCATGCCTGCAACACTAAGAGTAGTTGCTTTGTGCAAAACTGGGGGTAACTTGTTCATAGCCTTCCTGGCTAGAAAGTGAGGAAGCACTCTTTGAAGGGGAGAAATGAATGTGAAGAGAATAACTAGTAGAGCTCAATAACATTTTCTTGGACAGTAGCTGAACTATCATGTCCCTGTTATGCAGTATCACTGCTTGTCTTCTGCAGAACATCAGATAAATTGCAGTGCAAATGGTTTTAGCTGTAGACAGATGCTATTTAGGAGCCCTGTACTTTTAGTTACTTATGTGGTACTTCTGACTTCCCTTTCTCCCCTTCCTCCCATAAAATCAAATTGTTGTTAGTACCAGCTGTCCCCCACAAATACCAAGTTCTTGCTATTGCAACTTTTTTTTTTTTTAACTGAATCTCTGTGGTATACAAGGATATCACCTGTGCTTGGCATAACTCCAGAACTGGAGCTTGCTTTGATGGCCAGGACTAGCTAATATATGTATATCCTTTTCTTACAAAAAGGACTTGGTTCTGTTTGGATGAGCAAAGGAAAAAAACTAGCTGGCAAAGCTTATTGTTGGATTGGCTACTTCTGAAAGAGTAAGAGCTGTAAGCTTGTAAGGTTTCTTTTAGCCTGTGTACCCCTCCTCCTGAAGGCTGCCAAATAATGTATAACTACTGGGCAAATCTACAAGCTTGACTTAGTCACCTCTTTCCTTAAGCTCAGCCTTACCTTCTGTTAAAGACTATGTAGTAGTGGCTGTTCCCCTGCAACTTAATTTGTCAGTGAAGAAGGCCTGGACAGTTCAGTGTTTGTGGAGGCAGGAGGAGTCTGTAGAAAGCAACATACTTTCCTTTCTTGCTTGTCAAGGTCACAGATACAGAACCATGCTAGATAAAGAAGGAAGGAGAAACATCTGTATCTGCCTTTGTTTCTTCTCATACGTTCCCAATCTTTAGTTCAAGAGCAGAACACAATGTTTGCTTCTCATCTGGTATTTGCAAAACTACAGAAAGTCACTGTTTCTATAAACAGCATCGTTGTTCTTTCTCTGCCTAACAGTTATGTATTCACTTGTTCAGCAATGGCTAATGTTGCTAGACCCGTTGCAGTTATCTGTGTTTCAAAATGCAGCTAAAGAAACTTAGACTTAAGTGAATGTGTTAGTCTGTACGGACATGAGCTTTATTCTATACAAATGGTGATCCTTTGCATTCTCATGCAAAAATATGTGAACAGATCTGTCCTCATGTAGAGCTTTATTGATCATGAAGTGCCTGCATAAGCTCTTGAAAGTTCTGTTTTTAAGACTTGTGGTGCCCAGCCTCCTTTGAACAGAAGTGAAGTCCCTACTCAAGAAGGGTTTTAATGGACACAGAAACACCTCTCTGAACTTGGTGGATGTACTGTCAGTTGGCTCTTAAGCTCTGATGGGGTAAGGAGGAAAGGCCTTAATTTCATGTTGTGCTGCTGTTGGATTATAAAATAACTAAGGAAGTCCTGTCTTAAAATATGGAGCGATTAGTAATATTAAGGCACTCACATCAGAGTCTTGCAAGGTATGTTGCCTTCTTTAGAAGGGAGCTTTGTTAAGGATAGTAGTTGTCCATTTAATGTTGGGGTAGTGAGGGCTCTCATCCACTGAAGATGATTATTTGCAAGTGACTTGAGAGTATGACGACTTTGCAGGAAGTAACTTTGAATTCCAGCCATGCCACTTTCATATATTTTTATGTATAGAAATACTGGTAACAGTCAAAATGGAGCATCTTAGTGTCTTGCTACAGCAGAAAGAGTACCTCTCTTATTCGGTATCTCACTTTGGCCTTTTTTTTTTTTTTTTTTCTTCCTCTAAGAGGGGATTAGGGAAGAACTCTTCAGCTATCTTATCAATGGTAGAGTAGTTATTTACTTACTTGAGATGGTCCTTAAGACTGGGAGGAGATGAGCCCTTACCTTCATAACTTCTGACTGAATCATGTGCTTGCATTTAACTTGTTAACAGCCAAAACTGATTACTTCAGACCACTAACTGAATTATTTGGCTCTTTGCTTTTGTTGTACTGGCTTTGCATAACTACTGTAAAATATAAGCACAAGTTTATCAGTTTTAAGGACAAATTATGCTAGTGAGATCCTGTAGGGTGTGGCATGGAACTATTTAAACTTGCTACTGAAATTGAATATTTAGTGTTCATATTGAAATAATATGGGCTATTTTAGAATGAGTGCTGTTTAGACAGCACTTAAACATAAAGCTACAGGTTTACTAGTTAAAACTCACCTGTTCATCTCAAAATAAGGTCAAGTTTGAATGATAAACATGTTTATTTCCCATGCTAGACTTTATCCATGTGGGACTCTTAGCTATTTTCAGAGTCATGTTCCTATCTACTCAAATTATGTAACTGTGAACTAACACTGGTAAGCCAAACTATCCAATCTTGCTGTATTTTATTGCTTTTGATGAATTACTACTTGTCATGATGAAATATACCTCATGCTGGGTAAGTTGCTTTGTACTTCATCCTGAAAATGATGGCAAGAATATTAATTTTTAGGTAAATCTACAGACCACTACATTATGAGCTTGTATTTTATTTCAGTATTTCTGTGTAGTTATATGCAAGAAAGTGTTAACTTCAAGGGTAGGTAACCTGTCTTAAAAGAGACTTTATCAGTGTGGTTGATAATTTTTAGTAAAGCTTATATGCAGATTTGAGCAAGACTTAGCATTCATTCTTAAATTGAGACTCATGAAGCAGAAAATTAGTCTTTTAGGTGTGACTGCAAACTATACTAGAACAAATGTTTGAAACCAACCTGTGATGGAGGGGATATCTAAATAAGCCTGTCCTCTTAGTATAGTAATAGCAGCTTTAAAAATCCTTGCTGTCTTGCAGGAAGAGTAATAAATACTTGATCTGTGCTTTAAGAGGTATAGCTGAGTACTTCTGATACTGGTACATGTAGGGACTTAACCTTCAAACTTCCCCTACCTTTACTTGCCATTAAAACTGAGCTTGCATAGCTGGGAGGAAGCACAGCTGAGGATACTATTCTAAATGTCTAAATATACACAGCATGGTTCATCTATCTAGGGGAAATAAGTAATATGATAATTTCTGTAAAATTGTTCCCTGACTATTCTGAGAATGTAACTTTGAGCATTGTATATTCAATGCTTAAAGTAAATCTTAAAAGGATACTTGACAGTTTAATCATAGGGGCAGTGTAACAGCTGGTTACAGGTTTAGCTTGGAGAAATACTGAAGTAGATAACTAAAAGTTGTCTGGTACTTAATAGACTTTTGTCTCTGGCTTATAGTGACTAATTCTGTATTAGGCTACATTGTCTAGTTAAGATAGAGGAAGTAATTCTAACAAGTTCAAATAAATTGGTGACTCAACTTGCATCCCAGAAAAATGTTCTGATTACCAATGAATTGTTAGTACTGTTAGACACAAAAAAAGATATTGTTGGAGCAATTCTAATTTTGAGTAGCTGTTGGGTTGTGAATAGAGCCTTTCATGGCCCTCCAGTCAGTAAACTGTTATTCGTGGTCAAGCATGAAGCGAAGTACTCTCTGTGCAGTGCAAATGTATGATGTTGTTACAAATGCTAATCAAGGCTGTTCAGGAGATAAAAATAGGTCAGTTTTCTTAAACTGTATCATGCAATCTTCTGCTCAGAGCTTGCAGAAAGGCAGTGGATGCTTGTGCAGTGTACATTCTGCCTGCAAGCCAGATGTTTAGTAAAACTTTGGAGCTGTATTAAAGGTTTTACTGTAAAGCAGTTTTTGTTACTGCATTGTTCCCTAAGTGCTTAAACTTTTAGAAATCATCGTAGTTCAGAATTGTGGGTATCTTTTTTAAAAATTTCTCTTTTCTTTGTCCATAACCAATAAAGGATCAATTCTGGAACATGTCAGTAGTCTTAGAGCTTACTCGTCTTTAAAGTGAGACTTCAGAACTTTGATTTTTGATTACTCTGCACCTAAACCAGTCTCATGTTTGACTGTCTTATAAAACACCCTTGGAAAGGCCATCTTGAGATATTAACATTACAGGAAACTCTATGGTGAAGGGATGAGCTGTTAATTAGAACAGGGGTTCTGAAGCAGAATTATGCTACTTCCTTTTGAAATCTCTGAGTAAAGTGGGCCTATCAAAAGGTCTTGAGAGGTGGAAGGGTACTGCAGTACTGGGTATAAGCAGCCTTGTGTGTACACTAACTTGGTGCACTTGAAAATAGCCATTTAGTCAATGCTTTTACATGGACAAACTATTTTCTGCATTGCCTTGTACCTTAATTGCTTTTTAAGTCTTGATTTAGTTCTTTGAATAACCCATGAGCCCTTATCTTAACTGTACGATACACTTCCTGTCACTAGATTGGTAAGGAGAAGTGGAAAGCAGAGCACATTGTAACAGTAAGAGTGTATGCCATGTTAGAAACTCATACCTCTCTTAATGAGGTTTGTATGGTAATATAGGTTACTGATGTTTCAAATTAGCAATAAGTTGTTTTCCTAGAATAAATATCTAGGTGCTTAATCTAGTCTGGTTCATAAATGACTCTGAAATGTTAGCACTGAGTTTCTCAATACTGGCAGCTGTTTCTCGTAGCTAATTGGTTGTCTCATGTTGATTAGGTATTCCCAGAGTCTTGTGTCTGGTATGGGGAGTGTGGAATTGCATTTGGAGACAAGAGATACAACTGTGCTTATAATGGACCACCGATACCGCTACCGAAGGATGGCTATGACTTAGTTCAGGTAAGCTTCTGCTAGAGGTGTGCTACTAAAAGATTTAAAAACCAAAATCTCTTTTGCTTTAGAGACCAGTATTGAATACTGGTGAGCTTGCACTATACTGCTTTTTGTTTTTTTCAGCCTAAATATGATGACTTTTGAAGACTTTTCATGAGCATAACTTTAAATGTAGCTTTGGGATCTTCCCTGCATATTTTTCATTGTTTTGGATGTTATTTAGTCACACTATGTTTAGACTTTGACTGACTTTTTATTTATTTTTTTTTAATAAATTGCTGTACTCTTTTGATTTCTAAAGTGCAAGGCTAAAACCATATATTTTCTGCTGTTGGAGGAATGTTCTAGATCTCTTGCTTATTTGGGATGGCATTACTACCTACTGACATCTACAGATCACTCAAATGGAGCAATCTTGGACAAAGTTCAGTCTTCTATTTAGCTCTGCCTAGCGCAAGAACTTGGTTTGTTTCAATATTTGAGCTTAATTGTCAAAGTGAACAAAACCGAAGTTAAAATGTCTTGTAAATTTGTATGCTAAGGGATCCTACTGCCAGACTTTCTTCCTGGCAGATGACAGTTTGAAGCCTTGAAGCAACTGTAGAATTAAGTGGTAGCTTTGGGTGCCAGCAACAGTGGCTTAAACATAGTGAACTGATTGTGGTGCGCTCTTTTTGAAGACCTGATATACAGTTCTTATATTTGTATAAAGTTGTTACTTCTATAAACTGAACATGAAAAGCTCCTCCAGATTTCATGTTTTTGGGTTGTCAGTGGGTTGTCTTCTGTGACTTCTAGAATCTGATACCCTTAATATAGATTCCAGATAGTCTCAGAAATACTTTCAATTTGGATAAGCATGTTTTCTATTTCTAATAGATTCCTCAATAGAATTACTGTGTATAAGGACTCTGACTAAAGCTCATTTGAAGGAACTTTATAAAATGGAAGTTGTGCTCTGAAGTAAAACAGTTCTTCCCCCTGTTCTGCAATGCATTTCACTTTAGAAAAGTTCTCTTTATGCATCTCCTGCAGCAACTACTGCTACCTTCTGAAATATGCTGAAGCAGAACCCATAACTATAACAAGTTTTGAAAATTTAAGCATACGTTTCTTCACATCCCCTCACCTTAATATTGTTTCTCTTTAAGGAACTATGTCCAGGTTTATTCTATGGCAATGTTAGCACTTGCTGTGATGTTCTTCAACTTCAGACTTTGAAAAATAATTTGCAGCTGCCTCTGCAGTTTCTCTCCAGGTATGGTGAATGACTGAATAACTAGAGCTTCGAAACATAATGTGCTTTCTTACAAGGCCACTTATGCTTGAGTAGACTGGAGAAGTAACAATTTCAATCAGAGAAGTTTACTGGGGGGTCTTGAGACTTCCTGCTCTGTAGTGGGAGACTTTAATTCCAGGATCAACCACTTAACATTGGTTAGTTGGAAGTGTAAATCCAGTATAGCTTGTCTCAGAGTACTCTATTTATTTGTAAAGAAGTCTCCAGCAAAGGGTGGGATAAAACACTGTTCAGACCCTCTGATTCTAGTCGTCTCTTCTGAAACTGCACTCATGTCTAAGAGGCTTAATTTGACTCCTGTGATAGCAGTCTGAAGCCTTTATGCTAACAGGAGTTAGGCAAAGCCAACAAGTTAAGAAAACTTATTTTGGACAGATGGTATTTTTCTAGGGAGTGATGTTAGTGCTAGTATTAACCATTTTTAAGCTCCAAAGGTTGTATAGCTAATTAACCTGCAAGACTGCAGTGTTTTTGTTCTGTCACTTTTATTAATAGTATCAGCATTTCTGTGGTGGTCAAATCAGATATGCCTTGTATCTTTAAGTTAATCTGGCTGTTCCTTTGACTTCTTTCCCCAGGTGTCCATCATGTTTTTATAATTTAATTAACCTCTTCTGTGAGCTGACTTGCAGTCCAAATCAGTCTGACTTTCTGAATGTTACAAGCACCCTACCTTACTATGATCCAATTGAAAAAGAGAATAAAACAAGCATTACAGAGCTGCAGTACTTTGTTGGAGAACGCTTTGCCGATGGTAAGAAAATACTGGGTTAATGTGCTAGTATAGTTAAAGCTCTGATCACCTGGGCTGTTATCATCAAGGTAACCTAAGAGTGTGTCCAGTCCCCTTGATAGAACTGGAAGAAGGAACATAATGCTCCAGTGACTGTTTGAAGTTTAAGGTATCAAATGGGTCCTGGTAATTTTTCCCGCTTAAAATTGCTAGAACAGTAGCTGATCCCTGTGTAAGACATGATGGGAGTGTCTTAAAACAGTGTTTTTTAACGCCTAGCTGAGATTGAGAATCTGCTGAACCAATTTGAAAGGCTGATAGACTTTTTGCAGAGTCTGAGACTCGAAACAAAAGAATGGTGCTGGGGGGGAAGCTGCCAACATATCCAAAAGCTGCTTTGCAAATCCAAAGCTTACTACTTGATACTGAAGTTGTCCAGCAGACAGTGACACTTTGCACATAATACACTACAGATCTTAAAAGATGTGCTCACTCATTTTTAAATGGACTGCTTTAGTCCCTTGTCGATTCAAACACTTTTTTTGAAAGGACAAACTGAGATCACTTCCTGTAAAATGAGAATATAACCTGAAAGCATTAATTCAATCCTTATGCTTCTTGTGCAGTATTCATTAATTTGAAATCAAAACTTAAAGCTGTTAATTAGGTACTGTTCCCCTTCCTAACAGAGTAAATTCTAGTGTAACACAGGTTGAGCTAGCCTGCTTCCAGTGAGCTGTAACAGAGTTGCACCACTGACTACTGTAGCTGATCTGACAGCTGCATTTCACCAGCTTAGTCTGGGCTCTTGAAAGATATAGGCATTTTGTTCTTTAAACTAAGTGAATCTGCTTCCCAAGCTCAGAATGCTCACTTAAGTTATGCCGTTAGCCTAAATCTTACCTAATTACACTATTCCTAGCAATGTATAATGCCTGCAAAGATGTGGAAGCTCCATCAAGTAATGATAAAGCCCTGGGGATACTGTGTGGGAAGGATGTCAAGGACTGCAATGCTACCAACTGGATTGAGTACATGTTTAGTAAGGACAATGGACAGACTCCTTTCAATATCATTCCTGTCTTCTCAGGTAAGAAACTGGATTGTCCTTGCCTATTAAGCTGCTGTCAGAGACTGTGTGCTATGGCTAAATTGTTAAACAGAGCTCAATCATCAACAAGCTGCTTGCTGTAGCTTTCTAAAACTGAGTGACAAATTAGGTCTAAAGCTGTATAGTTTGTTTGCTTTACGAAACTGAAGCTTTACGAACTGAGTACCCTGACCTCTTGGAATCCTTTTTGAAGGGCACTGTTAGCTGCTTCACTATCTGAACAGATAGCATAAAAAAAGATGGGAAAATTGGTGAGGAACGTAGGAGGTTTGTATTGAGAACTCAGTTATCTATGGTTAGCATAAACTTGGCACCTGTTATGGGAAAAAGCAATGACTTTCTTAGCACGAAGATTAACAAAAACTATTTTATCGAGTGCTTAACTCATGTGGAAGTGTGTAATGACCAGCAGTGTTTCCTGAAGGCCTTCAGTGTTACAGAAACTTCTCCCTCAAGCTCTTGTTAAATTTATAGCTTTGGAGGAGATGGGAATTGGGGTGTTATCTGTTATGCAGGGAAACCTGCTGTGGAGATACAGATTTCTACTCCATAGCAAACTTGTGATTAATTTGTTTTAGATGTTCCTGTCCATGGAATGAATCCTATGAATAATGCTACCAAAGGCTGTAATGAGTCTGTGGATGATTCAACTGGACCATGTGGCTGTCAGGACTGTTCAAGTGTTTGTGGCCCAAAACCTGAGCCACCGCCACCACCTGCTCCATGGCTTTTGTTTGGTTTGGATGCTATGTATGTCATCATGTGGATATCCTACATGGGATTTCTGCTTATATTTTTTGCACTTGTCTTTGGTGTCTGGTGTTACAGGTAAGCATTGAAAATAATGAGCTCTAAAAGTAACCTGTATACTGAAAGCTTGCTTTTTTGCCCAGGGCATAACTCCCTGTTCCGTAATTGGAGCAAGCTGGGGAAACTCCAATATGGAAGGGCCTCTTTACCTCATAGTGTTCCAGGAAAGCCTTCTTTACTTGGCTGTTGTTCCACGTGGAGCAAAGTATTTCAGCCCTCTGTGCTTAGTCAGGAGATGTGGTGGGGGGAAATTGCTGAAAGGGACTTAAAGATAAGATTGAAGGGAGCAGGATTGAATGTCAGATACATGCAACTCTAATGTAGTCTTCCTGCAGACTAACAGTAATGCAGATAGACTAATACTAGTAATGAAACAGTTGCTGTTCTGTTGCATTTTAACTCGTAACTTCTTGTCTCCATTCTCTTCTGAAAACTAAAACAAAAACTTAGCTTCCAGTAATTCATAGTGTTTTATAAAGTATTGCCTGACAAGCAGGCTTCTGTACTGGATAGTACTTTCTAGTGGTGATAAAAACAACTAGATACAAAAAGATCGGGTGTGGGTATGCTAGCCACCCTTATAGCACTTTCCAGAAGCAGTTTCTAGCTAATGTCCCCAAATAGGATAGTGCTTTTCACTTCAGTTTTACTCTTCAGTTGAGACCTGGAATTTAAATTGTGTAATGAACTGTGTGAACAAAGATAGTGGGTGCGACATAGATTCATGTCTTGTTCAGCAGCCTTGTCCAACAATCTTGCTGTGCAACATGTATAGTGAAACTGGAATGTAGTATTTTAGCCTTAGCCTCATCACTGTGTAGTCATCAAACTTCTTTTGTAAAATGGTTTTTTGGGACTTCCTGCCAACAAAATTAACCATAATTTGGACTGATAATAGTTGTTAGTGAAAGATCTTTTGTTATCACTTCTTCCAGACTGAGTCAAAATGAAGTATTTAGTGGGAAAGGGAAAGCTGTAAACAAGATTGGTTCGAGAGATTGATAATCCTGGAGTGAAAAAGCTATTCAGTTGTGAAGGGTACTGTGAAATACTCCTTAATCAGGACTTGTAAGGGAGTTAAATGTTCTTAGCCTTTAATTTGGACATCCTTGGTTAGGTTGCCATGGGGAGCTGTAGAAACTATATCACCTATTTTAGGCAGCAGATCACATAAATGATCACATAAATAATGTATATTTTATTAGTATTACAAGTGTTCTGTACTTAAGGTTTCCCCAAGATGGAGAGAATACTCTTAATTCCTTTTTCCTCGCATCCCTACTTCTCCAGGATAAGTACATGTAACTTGCAAGTAGTGTCATGTTTGGGAAAACATCTGCAATTGACATGTTTGACTTCATTAGCCAATCTAAATTAAGATTTTTTTAAGCGGCTATATATACAGTTAACACTACTAATATTTTAAAACACTTAAACTTTCTATAGAGGAACATGTTGTTGATCTAAAGTTGAAAAGATTGTCAAGTCAAATGACAAGACCGTAACTTGTTCTAAAGCTGAAGTTCTTGAGTGAAGAGGGGTTGGGAAATGAGGTACATTCTGCAGGAGCCAAATGTAAACTTATTACTAGCACTGCACTTGATTATTTTACTGCTCTAAATGCAAACACTTTTTCAAAAGCAAATAACAACCTCTTTTATTTTACAGGAGGCGGCACTTTGTCTCGGAATATACACCCATTGACAGCAATATAGCCTTTTCTGTGAATTCTCGTAATGATAATGGTATGTCTGGCAGCAGAGTAACAGGTATCTGTCCTGTGGACAGACTCAGACTTCAGCTTTGAGTCCTATAGTCTGTTCTTACAGTGCTTTATTTCAATGTCCTGGCCTGTCTCTACCTTGTTTTATGGAGCAGTACGTAGTCCTATTTAGCCAGGTGCTGGGGTATGCAGTTTATAGGTCTAGTGCTTATGTGGGACAATAAGATGCTGTAATAGTTAATCATGTTATGACTCATTCGTGTCTAATCAAAGCTAAGATAGCTTAAGCTGTGCTCTCCATGCTGTACGAGAACTGTAGATAAGCTTGACGCAGCTGAGGTAACAAGTCACTTGGGTGCTTGCATACCTCTTGGCTTGCTTCCTGTCTCATTTTTGTCGTGACTACTGTTCTGACAAGCTTGTCTAAGAAGTGAAATACCTACCTTGCTTGGGGCTGTGAGCCTGTCTCTGCCTCTTGACCTCATTCAAGGATTGGTGTCTGGGTCTCATAGCAGTACAGACACCTGGTGCTAACTATAAATAGAGCTAGAATAAAATCTCAACCTTTTAATGGGCTTTGCGAAAGTGCTGTTAAACTGACTGCTTAAGTGTGTTTATTTTCTCCACAGGAAAAATTACCTGTGGTGAAAAGCTTGGTGAAAGATTTGAGAATGTCTTAAGGACAACATTCACATCGTGGGGGGCTTTCTGCGTCAGGAACCCACGCCCTGTTATTCTCTTTTCTGTGATCTTCATTGTCATGTGCTCTTCAGGCCTCATGTATGTTAAATTAACCACAAACCCTGTAGACCTCTGGTCAGCCCCAAGCAGCCAAGCACGCAAGGAGAAGGAGTATTTTGACACACACTTTGGGCCTTTTTTTCGTACTGAACAACTTATTATTCAAGCCCCAAAGAGCCAGCCAGAAATTTACTCACCATATCCATCAGGAGCAGATGTGCCTTTTGGGCCTCCACTTACCAAAGAGATTCTCCAGCAGGTAACAGACTTCTTAGTACAAAGATCTAAATGTGTGTAGTATAATCATGGAGTTGCATCACGTAATAGATGGAAGACATGCTTGGAAACAACTAGTAAAATTCTCATTCTTGGAGTACATCTTTTTCTGAAAACTTTTTCTCAAGTCAGAACTTGGAAGTCAAGTTCTATCAAGTATCCCTGCTGTAAACACCAAAATAATGACTTATGTGACTTTACTGAAGTGTGCCTTTGCCTTGGAATACTGCCAGGACCACACTTGCTATTTAAAAGCCTTTCAGAGGAAATATTTTCTTCTTTCTAACCCCAATATGGCTTGATTTCAGGTGCTGGACTTGCAGAATGCTATTGTGAACATAACTGCTGCTTTTGACAACGAGACTGTAATGTTGAAAGACATTTGCGTGGCTCCTCTTGCTCCCTACAACAGCAACTGCACTATACTGAGTGTACTGAACTACTTCCAGAACAGTTACTCTGTTCTAAACCACTCTGTTGGTGATGAGTTGTTTGTCTACGCTGATTATCACACTCACTTCTTGTACTGTGTTCGGTAAGCAGGGCGGCTGTTTTATTTGAAATGGGGCTGTTTAATCTGCTCAAAACAAAACTAGCTAATTAGTCTCTTTGAACCTCTAAATAACTGCCAGCTAAATTTGCAGTTATGTGAAATAGATGAGTAAAAGATGGTTTGTATTTCTGTTGTGGTACTTAAGTAGGTTGTTGCCCTTCAATCAGATTGCAGGTTAAGCTTACTTTGGTGCAGGCACTGGCTGTAGCTTGCCTTTAACATGGTTTTCCCTAACCCCTTCTGAGCAATAGTGTTCTGGTCTGTAAGATGTAGGAGTAATATGTAAGATGTGTGGGTTCCATGCCCTTAGGCTTGAGTGCAGTTTTGGAGATATCCTCTCAGTAGTTTCCAAGACAACGTGCAGCTTCTGCCCAACTGAGCTCTAAATTCTTAGCAAATGGAGCACAAGAGAAATGTCTCGCTAGAAACTTATTGCCCTGCTGGCAGTTAAGGTGCTATGTTATAATTCACTGTTTGTCTGTTTTCCCTATGACTTCTATGCCTCAGTTGTCAAGCATAATTGACAAGTGTGTCTTTGGTGGTATCTTTCTAGGGCTCCAGCATCACTAAATGACACAAGCTTGCTTCATGATCCCTGCTTAGGAACATTTGGTGGACCTGTCTTTCCATGGCTGGTGTTGGGAGGATATGATGGTAGGTGACTAAATGAAGTTTTGAGAGCACATACAGGTTGTCTTTTGCTTTACAGTGTGCCTTTTTTCCCCTCCCTTTTGCATGGCTATTTACAAGAACTACAGAAAATACTTTGTTAAACTTTCAGAAAGCAAGGATGTTTATTTTTTTTGATTATTGACATACTGAAAACAGGCAGATAACTTCACTGACTGTTTATATTTGACATTTCTGTAACATACTTGTCCTTGTTGAACTTGTTATCCATACTTACTGAATAGTTTAACTTGTGGTGAGTCTGCTTTGGGCTTGCTGAAAGATCTAGTCTCTGTCAGACTAGAGGAAAAAATCTGAAGCTTGTGTGGTGGGGTATGAATAGATTTTTTTTTTTATTTTTTTATTTTTTTTTTAATTTTCAGATGAAACTGTCTTTTGTCACTGCAGTTTATCGAAGTGGATAAGACTAGGGTTTTTACAGAGGAAAGGCTTCCATATTACCTCCTGAAAGCAGATTTTTTTGTTGTTGAAGCAACCTGTCCAATAACAGAATTTGACAGGTACACGGAACTGAAGTGTGGTAGAACGGCTATTGAAAGCAAACATTTCTGCCAGCTGCAGGCTTCTTGTGCACTTGGCTTTGCCTCAGAGCAAGAGGCACAGTGTATTCAGAAACCACATCCTGTTTCTCACTGACTTGAAAATCCTAGCATTAGCTGTATAGTAGCCCCTTGTTGAACTCTGTGACAACTTGAGACTTATTAATATTGAGATGCTGGAGGGTTGGCAAAGAATGAATGAATGACTACCTCGCATACAATCTGCAGTGCTTATTGACTCGTGTTGCTATGAAACTTATGCATTTAATGGTTCTGAAGTCTTCAAATAATGTATTAAATGGAAATGTGATGTTGGGATTGCTTAAGACAAAACTCCTTTAAACTTAATGGACCTGTATGTACTAGAATGTATATAAAGTTTATTTCATACTGCCTGGCATCTTTTTACTGCTTTTCAGATGAAAACTATAACAATGCTACTGCTCTTGTTATTACATTTCCTGTCAACAATTACTACAATGACTCAAGAAAGCTCATGAAAGTCTTGGCGTGGGAAAAAGAGTAAGTATGATTTTTGAATGCTAAAGTGCATGTGGCAGTCTGTCTTTATAAGCGTCTTTCTTACTATAATCTTACTCTAAACACAGACCAGTGAAATGCCTTTGCTTACAATGTTCCAGTACATCTGCAGGACTGTTTTGAGAAGTGGTGCTGATTATACTGGTCAGAAGACTTCCACTTTCACATGCCTTGCTCACTTGAGGAGATAGTCACTAACCCAAATAAAATCTCTAATTTAGGAGTACTTGCTGAGAAGGCATGTCAGATACTTGTAACTGACTTTGGCTTGTGTGGTCTCTCACCAGTTAGAATTTATTTCAGTCTGCAGGACTGTTACAACTTGCAGAAGAGTACAGTGTTATTCTGCATCTTTTGCACTGTCAGTGTTTAAAAACAGTCTTCCAAGGCAGCATCCAAAAAAGTCCATTCAGCTTGAGTAAGGCTGCCCTGTCTTACAGGGCTGATGTCTTGTGGGCCAACAGCTCTGGCTAATGGCTCAGATGAAAACAGAAAAGTTGTGGTAACTTTAGACTTGTGCTCAGCCTCAGACTTTCTATAATCTGCCTGTGTTGCAAGTTACCCTGAAGTTCAGGGGATTGTAATAAGGACTAATTGATAAATGACTTCTAGTACTTTCTGTACTGTGAACTTTTAAATGTGATTTTTATGGAAGACTGCATTTGTGCTTTGGAGTATCTTCTCTAAAAGTAGAAATGTGAACTCTATCTCTGCATAGAGGCATTCCAGCACTTGTCATGCGCTAAGGATGTGTAGCCAGCAACCCCATAGGTTTCAGAGTTAAAACAACTGGAGTATGGGACTTGTTTGGCCACAGTGCGCTGCTGTGCAGTATGGGTGACTGGAATGTGCTTTCTGCCTGCTGCAAAGTTAACAGCTTCTGAATGTCTATAATATTTCATCCTTTGAAGTGTGAATTTTCTTTTTTTTTTAAGGTTTATTAACTTCGTGAAGAACTATGATAATCCAAACTTAAGTATTGCCTTTTCTTCTGAACGGAGTATTGAAGATGAGATCAATCGTGAAAGCAACAGTGATGTTGGCACTGTTACCATAAGCTATATTGTAATGTTTGTGTACATCTCCATAGCTTTGGGACACATCCAGAGCTGTAGAAGACTTCTGGTATGTTTGCAGTGTTCATACTTCTAAACTGACGTAGCAGCTTGCTGAATAGCTCTCCTCTCTTTAAATGGCTCTTAAATAGTTGCAGTATGCTCTTATTTCTGGTCTTGTTTTGGAACACTGAGTTCAAACCACTTTTACCACCTCGCTTCTCCTAGCTCCTGTCCATGCTGCTTTATTTTGCTCATTTGTGCTTATAAATGACTTGACTGGGTTGATCTTTAAGATATGCAACTAACTTGAAGTTTTAAGGTTTGTAACTTTAGTTTTTTTGTGTATCCTGCCTCTTTTTTAGAGGCAAAGTAAGCTTTTTAGCAACTGCACTAAAACTAAGAATACACTTAATGCCTTTCCTATAAAGTCTCTTATATGCTAATGCTGGTGTGATTGACAGTCATTACAATGTCTCTTTAGGTGGATTCAAAGATCTCCCTGGGTATTGCAGGCATTCTGATTGTACTGAGCTCAGTGGCTTGTTCTCTGGGCATTTTCAGCTACTTTGGAATCCCACTGACGCTAATTGTGATAGAAGTCATTCCCTTCTTGGTGCTGGCTGTTGGGGTGGACAACATTTTCATTATTGTCCAGACACTTCAGGTATTTACTCTTCTGTGTGATCTCTTTAAATGTGTATTTCACTTGTGGGGACTCTTTATTTTGGAGCAGAGTCCTCTATATTTTGCTGCTTAGCCTAGGCTGAGCAGTTCTGGATTCTCACTGGGTATCCAGCGCTGCTGAAGGAGAGCCAAGACTAGATATATGTCTCCAAAAACAAATTCTGTGTGTTCTGTGCTGGTTGATATCAAGTTTGCTTTACATATTTTATGATCCATATTATATGGTGCACAACTGACTAATACTTCAAACAGATTTTGGTAGCTGTACAAAATCCTGGTTTTAATTTGACTTCAGTGTGCTTTGAGCACTAATGTAGTCTAAAGGTTTAGTCCATGAGACTATTGATATTAATATTTGTCAAATTAGAAAAATTATTACTCGGACTAAACCAGAAAATAAGTCCTGCCTTTAGTGTTTTTGTGGTTCAAGCTGAAACACTGAACTGGCTTTACACTTAACTCAAAATACAGCAGCAAGGGAAAGGGAGAGGCTCATGCTGCTCTTGGGTAGAGAATTTTTATATCCTGAATTCATCTTAACAGTGCTAAAACTATGTGTGACCCAGAAAAATGTTAAATTGTTGTGTATAGCTCTAAAAATTCAAACTTCAGTGATGCTGAACTCTAACAAATTGCTACTTTAAAACAGAGAGATGAGCGTCTTCAGGGTGAAACTCTGGATAAGCAGATTGGCAGAATTTTGGGAGACGTGGCACCTAGTATGTTCCTGTCATCTCTTTCTGAGACTGTGGCATTCTTTCTAGGTAAGACCTCTGCAACACTCGAGAGGTTTATCGTATCTACATCTTGTAAGAACAAGTGTGAAAAACTATAAATAATAAATCTTTATAGAAGAAATTCAGCTTAGTATGTTTTTATTGGTATAATGATTCAACTTTCTCTTATGGATAGCCTGTCCTAGATCTTCATTCAGAGACCAGTGCAATGAGGGCACACTCTGTATATGAGGTCTAAATTCCATTTCTGTCAAGCTCTTGCTCAGAAGTTTAGAGCTTTGTATAATTGTGGTGACAGATACCTCTAACTCCTATTAGGAACACAGTAAATGTGAGGATACGTTGGCTCCTATGTGATAGTCATCTTGTTCCTGCGCTAAAATAACTGCTGCTCTGTCTGGTTATGTTGGAGGCTGCTCTTGCCTACTTGCAGCAGGTATGACAAGCTGATCACATGCTAGAGCTTGTCAGGTGGAAATCGGAGCTCTGTGTGAACAACTTGTTTACATGGAGTGTCACTGCCTCAGTTCAGCTTGTGCTGCTGGTGGGTTCCTAGGCGGAGACTTGCTCCACAGCACTCCATAAGTAGTGCCTTATGCAGCCTGCATGCATCTAACTCTGGAACTGGGGAACACCTTAAACTAGTTCACTCCTTTGCACAGCCTTAATCCTGATCAATAGATCAACAATGGCTGTCTGTCTTCTCGATGGATTTCTTGGCTTGGTAGAGGGAAAAGGGGAGGTGTTCTGCTAGAAGGTGCACTCTCTTGAAAATGTTCAAGCAGAATAAATAGAGCAGCCCAGATCCTCCAATAGGAGGGAACTTGCTTAACATACTGCCCGCTTTCCTTTAGGGACACTGTCGACCATGCCAGCGGTTCGCACGTTCTCTCTTTTTGCTGGAATGGCTGTGTTCATAGACTTCATTCTTCAGGTCACCTGCTTCATAAGTCTTCTGGGCTTGGATATTCAGCGTCAAGAGGTAAGTACAAATGCATCTGACTGCAGTGGGAGAGGGATGGGATCTTCTAAGAAGCTGCACTCAATTTGGTATTCTTTTGGGGTCTCTTTCCAGAGGAATAGACTGGATATTCTGTGTTGCATCAAAGGCGAAGAAGATAGTCAAGTCCAGCGATCTGAGAGTATCTTGTTTTTGTTCTTCAAAAACTTGTATTCTCCTTATCTGCTTAAGGACTGGATGAGACCCATAATTGTAAGTTTGCTTTGCTTACCAGTACACAGTCGTCATTGCTTGAACAAAAGTCTTGCAATATCAGACATTACACTCAGGACAAAGTCTATAGAAATGTCATTTTAGGGTGTTTGCTTCAGGCATTACTGTCTGAATGAACTCTACCTAACAGAGCATTTCTAGTTAAGTGTGACTAGAGGCTTGGAGTCTCCAATTGTCAGTAATGCAGGTCTGCAGCTTGGGCCTTGAGCCATCCAATATGTGAAACAGTGAATGTACTGACTCTTACACTGCATTACTTCATAGCCTTGCTGTTGCTGGAGAGCAGCACCTGATTCAGTTTGAGGTTATCCCTTATTTACAGTAGGTGTTAGAGGCATCGGTACTCTCTATGTATGCCTATGTATAAACTGGCCTTTGAGGCGCCCGAAGCTATGTGTTACTGTAACTAGCATGCTTAATAGCAACTATGCAAAAAAAGCTGTAGCTTAGCTTGGCAGATTTCTTCTGGAGTTGTCAGTTCCATGAATCTATTTCTCTTGCAGGTAGCCTTGTTCGTGGGCATTCTGTCATTCAGTACAGCAGTTATGCACAATGTAGAGATTGGCCTGGATCAGTCTCTTTCAATGCCAGATGTAAGTGCTCAGATATTCCTTAATTTGGAACTCCTGAATTACTGGAAACTGACATCTTTGTTAAACTATGGCATAATACTCAGTTAACTCAAGCTTTCTCCCTAAGGACTCCTATATGATGGATTACTTCAGCCAACTTGGCAAGTACCTGCATTCAGGTCCTCCTGTGTACTTTATTGTAGAAGAAGGGCACAACTACACCTCTTTGGAAGGGCAGAACATGGTGTGTGGTGGAATGGGATGTAATAATGATTCTCTTGTCCAGCAAGTCTTCAGTGCTGCAGAAATTAGCAGCTAGTAAGTTTTTCTTTTTCAATATGATTGTATGAATCATGTTAACTTCACAATGTGTCCTCTTAGCATAGTTTAGGTTCAGATATAGATTATACAAGTGATACTCTGCAGTGCTTGCCTTCTACTGTGGGTTTGGGGCAGGGAGGAGGGAAGAAGCTGTGACTGATCTCCTAGGACAAGACTAAAACCTGTCTGGATTAGTGGGATGTGTTCATGTGTCAAATCGTACATGAATTTGGAAAAGAGGTTTAAATTCCTGGGATAAGAGGAAAAGTTTGTGATCTTCTAGGAGAGTTTAGCTGGACTATCACCTGTATGTTCAGTTTCTAAGCTTGGTAGATTAACTAACCTTGCAAAGCTTCTCCACTGAGTTGTGGAGGCTTATTAAGCCTCCACAAATGCTTCTGGAGTACAGCAGCAGAGAGCTGCAGAAAGTGTTTTCCTCATTCCCTTCCCTGTAGTTCAGTGGTTTTACTTCCCTCAACTTAACTGCAGGAGAATTTCCTCTGAAAAGAGGCATTTGTCTTTGGGATAGCGTGAAGGGGGCTTTGGGACATTCTGGGAAATGGAAGTTGGAATTTGGCTATGGAGCTGGGTGCTGTGCAGAAGCTCTCTAGATTCCTGACAACTGGTACATCTTTTGTCAGCACGAGGATAGGCTATGCTCCATCATCCTGGATTGATGACTACTTTGACTGGGTGAAGCCACAGTCATCCTGTTGCAGAGTCTACAATACCACTGGACAATTCTGTAATGTTTCAGGTACCAGCATCTTGTTGCTCTGGGACTGGCTTGCTTTATAGGAGCTTCTCTGCCAAGGTGTCTTGCCATGATGTAGGCCAGCTCAGTGGCTTTTGTTACTGCGAGCTTGTGCCTCTGGAGTACGTGATAGGTTGTTTAAGTGAACGTAAATATCCTGTCTACAGCCACTGTGCAAAAACCAGGATTACCAGACAGTAGTTATTTTTGTACTACTTTTGGTAGTAATATTAAATCCAAAAGCATCGTGGCAAGTTCTGTAAAGAACTATGTTCTTGGCACTTTTATCAGTGAAAGTGCTTTTCATGGGTTTGAACACAGTGTAAGACAAAGAATACTTGCTTCTGTACCTGACCTCCTTTCTTGATTACTTTCCCAGTCACTGATCCATCCTGCACTCGTTGCCGACCACTGACTCCAGAAGGCAAGCAGAGACCACAGGGGGAAGACTTCATGAAGTTTTTGCCTATGTTCCTATCTGACAACCCTAATCCTAAATGTGGCAAAGGGTAAGAGCCATATTCTGTATATGCTGCTTAAGGTCAGTATGTCAGGTACTGGTGGGTCATGCTGACAAAGTGAGTCTGTCTGGAAGCTTGGGTATCTAATGTCTGTCTAAAACTCCTACAAAGTCTGTTTGCATACGTTCACTGACACTGCTATTTGAATTTTTGCTCCCTTAATGTAGAGGACATGCTGCATATAACTCCGCTGTCAGCTTCATCAACAACAAATCTGATGTTGGAGCTACTTATTTTATGACTTACCATACTGTCCTAAAAACATCCTCTGACTTCATTGATGCTATGAAGAAAGCTCGGATGATAGCAGAGAACATTACTGACACCATGGGCATCAAAGAGAAGAAATACCGGGTGTTCCCTTACAGGTGTGCATACATCCTTCAGGCTGTAGTGACAAAAATGCTGGACTTGTACAGCTGAACAGAAGGACTGGCCAGTGCTTCTGAGGTCTGTCACTGCAGAGCAACAGCCCAGAGCTATTGCAGGTGTGGCAGATGATCTGCAACTACTCACACTGAGACACAGCAATTCCAGATAGCAAGTTCTCAGCACTGCTCAATAAAGACTACTATCAGGGCTGCTGCAGATGATGCTAGGGAGCAAGTTTCTGTTGGAGACTCCTAGAAAGGAGGGGCTACTGCATCCTTTCTACAGAAGCTAATCTAAAATCAGCAGCTTAGTCTCTGTACTAATGACCTCTGTTTCCTGTAGTCTCACAAACTCTAACAGCTCAGAACTTAGGTGTTGCTTAAAGTCACTTCCAAGTTACCTGTGGTAGCTTGGATGTGGGGGGTAGAGATTGGGAACTATTCTGAAGTTCAGGGCTGCCTTTGGCTGTTTGTGGGAGACCCACTGGGGGCCTTCCTAAAAAGCAGAATGGCTAATGTAACTCCTGTTCTTCCCACAGCGTGTTCTACGTCTTTTATGAGCAGTACTTGACAGTTGTGGATGACACCATATTTAACCTCTGCATCTCCTTGGGATCGATCTTTTTGGTGACAGCTGTGCTGCTTGGCTTTGAAATATGGGCCGCTTTTGTAGTTACAGCGACTATTGCAATGATAATCATCAACATGTTTGGGGTGATGTGGCTGTGGGGCATCAGCTTGAATGCAATTTCCTTAGTAAATCTTGTCATGGTAAGTCAACAGGAACATCTGTTTTTCAAGCCTGGAATGGTTATGTGTGATCTAATATGTACCATTTACAAAACAGGAGCATTTCTGTTAAACCTCAGGGGCTTGAGCAACAGGAGAGCATCTTACTGCTTCTACCTGCTCCCTGGAAAGCTTGACTTTGGCCATTATTGAAGTTCTAGTTAACACTTGATGACCTATTAGTGAGCTGCACTGTTGGTGGACTCTGCTGCTGCTCTGCAGCAACAGTGGGGTTGCTACATTTTAGACTTAAGGGCTATTGCACATTACTGGAGGCTGTAAGCTATTTGAAAGCTTTTAAAAGCATCTTGTAACCAGTTAGTGCTAAATTCTGTTACAACTTCCAAGGGTGTGTTAACCCTGGAAACTGATGCAGGCTGCTGTAGCTTTTCAAGCCAGTCTTGGAATTTATGGCCACGCTGCCTATCTACTACTGCCTTATTTTATGTCTTGTGTTGCACTCCAGAGTTGTGGTATTGCTGTGGAGTTCTGCAGCCACGTGACAAGAGCGTTCACCGTTAGCACCAAGGGCAGTAGAGCAGAGCGTGCACAAGAAGCTCTCTCTCACATGGGCAGTTCTGTAAGTACTACTTATATAATGGGGGCAGGTAAAGTGGCTGGCTGGGGTTGCAACTTTAAAGAGACCATGGCAACATCTTTAAGGATCCTTTTATCATAAGGATCATGAGGAATGTCAGATCAAGTGCCTGGGTAGCAGCCTAGGCTTCTGATAATAAGGGTGATCAAAGAGTTCCTTTACTAAGCCAGTATAACTTTGATCTAGCAGTAGTAAAGAACAGCACAGCTAAAGCTTCAGCTTTAACTGAACCAGCAGCTTGCAAAAACTATCCTTGAACTGAAATACTACTGCTTAAGTGCATCCCAGCCATCCAGGTACCTGGAGGCACGTGGGAAAGGCCATTCCAAATATAGGGTGACACTGGAGCTTGGAGAACCACAGGGCTTAGGCTTGAAGTGAGTACAAGTACTGCCTAATACCATGATGAGCAGCTGGCCAGGGTTGGAGCAGAAGTGTGACCCAGAAAACCTTTGCTGAAGCCTGAGTTGCTACAAATGAAGGCTTTAATCTTTGTTCACCTGAATTCAAAACTCTTAAGCAGTCCACAGCTTCGAGTGGAATTCCTAAGCCCTTCCAAGAGGAAAGAAGAATAGGAGAATGCTGAACTTCTCAGTGTAGCCAGCATTAGCTTTCTTTAACAGTATCTCCTGAGCTTAAGGCATGAAGCTCTAAAAGGACTGAAAGTTGATCTCTCAACTCCTCCTGAGTTAGACTGGGCTGTAAGGTTTTAACGGGGAAAAGCAAAAGAGGATCCCAGTTTGTGGTGTTTGTTAAAACTGTTCATCTAATTTTAAGTGAGTTACTAAAAGCTCTGTGGCACTTAAACATTATTTTTGCTTGTCAGGTTTTTAGTGGTATCACACTGACTAAATTTGGAGGAATTGTAGTACTGGCTTTTTCCAAATCCCAAATCTTCAAGATATTCTACTTCAGGATGTATGTAGCAATGGTTGTGCTAGGAGCAACGCATGGACTCATCTTCCTTCCAGTCCTGTTAAGTTACATAGGTAAGATGTGACAGTCTTCAAAACTCATTGCAAACAGAGCTAGCTAACAAGTTGTTGAAGGCTCTATTCTTTAGGCAAGAGGTTGCAGAGATGGACATGGAGCAGCTCAATCTGCCTCTGCAGCACACCAGGAGTGGCTAGGGGTGCTTGAAAGCTGGGGGAGCTTCTAGCCCTGGCAGGCTGAGGCCAGGGACACCAGCCCAGTGTGGCTGTGCCACAAGCTTCTGACCCATGGTGCCTGTGTGGCCCCACAGACTGCATCTGGGGCATGGGGAAGCAACAGCTTGGTAGGGGGTATTGGTTTTGCACACACAAAGGTGCCACTTCGGCAGGAATAGCCTAACCTGTGTCCTTTCTGACCTGGGAACTGCTGTGGGAGAGGCTTCTAAAGTGCAGCCCTTTCTACTTGACTGAGACCTTACTAAGGGCTTTAAGAGTGAAGGTCTTCCTCTTGCTACTGCTGTCAGCTACTGCATCTGCACAGCAGTTATCTCCCACGATCTTACTGCTGAAATAGCTGAGATGAAGCTGCCTCCCTGCTGATGGGGGCTGGATAGTATCTGCTGTAAAGCTAATACTTCAGAGTAATCTCTCTCTCTTTCAGGTCCATCAGTCAATAAAGCTAAAACTCGTGCTGCACAGGAGAGAAGCAGGGGCACAGAACGAGAAAGACTCCTCTACTTCTAGTCCTTTTAATAAAGTGTTCAGTGGACTCTATGAACTGCAGCTGAGAAGCAGCTCAGCCTAAGAACTCAACTGCAGTGGTGTCCTCACTGCTGCACTGCAACTACCCTTGCACAGACTCCCGCACAGATTCAGCTAGAAAAGATCAGCTGCAGCTTTGGACTTGGCTTTAAACTCAGGAAGTACTACCTGTGGCTCACATAACAGTATTAGTAAAACTAAATGCATTAACTAGACTAAAACACTTCTGTTGTCAAGAGGTTGCATCTGTTCTAGGAACCTAAACCAGCTGCACTGTAAGTTGAAGAGCTTTTGTCAAGAAACCTGAGGTGATGTGTATGAGAATGGACTGCTATTCCACTGACACTAATTTTAAATGCAGGTCAATGCAATATTTGTCTCTATTTTTAGGGGGAAGCCATCACAAGTTGTATTATTTTTAGTACTATTTGCCAAAATGTCTTGTATATACTTTATTATAAAATAGCAATTTTGTAGTTCAAAATCTACTCAAATGCAATAAATTAAGTTTATACATTTCAGTGGAAGAGTATTCAGAAAGTTGTGGGCTTCATGAGTGCTTGTTCTCCAAAAACTTGTTTAAAGAAGGTGACATGTTCTTCACAGTGCTCACCTAAAAGGGCAAAAGAAAATTTAATATTAGCACTTAAGAAAAACTGTAATAAGCAGCAAGATCTGGTGTAGTGTAGCTTTTAATATGAATATTTTCAACATTAATGCCTTAGAGCCAGGGGAGTTGAATAATTCCTGTTTAAAACAGGGAGTCCTGAGGTGTCTGCAGTCCTGGGATGAGTGATCTTATGGTGAAACAGCTGTGTCTGGCAGTTACTGCATCTAACCAGCAGCCCTGAATCCATGCAAGGGCTCCAATCTGCACTTAAAGCCACTGCACAGAACTCTGAGCCTATGGACTACCCTGTTAATGGCCTGTTTCCAGTGCATATGGTTTACTTGGAGGGTTTAAGAGTACAGAGTCTTGATGGAGCATAAGCCTAGTGTTTCTAGAATGTCTGTTTCTATAGACAATGACATTCAAAGGTTTTCCTTTAGTGAAGTCAATTCCTGGCTTCACTAACAGCACCAACAGGAGCTGATGGCTCTGATAACCTAAGCAGTGCAGGCAACCCAGTGGGTTAGTCTAAGCTGCAAGTTCCTGTGCCTCCCTTAAACTAGCTTTACTTCTTGGTGCTGTATGCTATGGGGTAAGTGAAGCTGACCCTGAAACTCTGTTTAAAGGTAAGCCTAAAATGCATCACAACTGTCTTTCTACATACTGTCTTTCCACATACTGCCTCCTGTGGAGTAGAAGTGAAAAATCATAACTCATGTGTGCAAACTGAATCATCTGGACTTAATGCTCTGCTTACTGCTCACCTGGTGTGAAACTTGGGTTTCCTCGTAATCGCTGATTTCTTTGTTCAAAGAATCTGAATATAGTGTAGAAAAGCATGTCATCTTCTGCCTGTTTTGCTGCATCAAGGAACTTGCGGGCTGAAATACTGTCATGTCCTCCAATACCTCTAATGAATCTCAGGGCAGCCAGAACTTGGTGTTTGGACAACAGAACTTCCACTATCTCATCATTTGCTGTGGAAAGCCTCTGAAACGAATCACAGCTCTAAGAATCCTTAGAATGGAGGTGCTAGGTAGTCACTTCTAGCTTGATCAGGTAAGTGGGTTGATAGGTAACAGACATGTGACATGAGTTACTACAGGTTGAAATGCTTACTTTTAACATGTCCAGAGAGAGCTGATGGGCAGGAGGGTAAATGCTTTCCAGAGACAGTAATAAACAAGCCTAGGGAAAAAGCAGAAACAAGCACCCTTAATTTTGAGGACTCTCCACGTCAGCAGGCATTCACTGGAGCAGCTGCTCCATTTACGTACCAAAGGCTTGGAGTCACTGAGAACATGGTACTGCAGGAACTGGTGGAGCATGTAGAATAAGTTGTGCTGAACCAGCGTTTTGATGACCAGCTCATACAAGTAGTGCTGTGAATGCAGGAAGACCATTAAGGGTATGTCTTGCTACACCCTCTTTTAGAGAAAGAACATACTAGGGCATTTAGCACAGGGAATGTTTAATCTTCCCTTCTGAAGCAAAGAAAAATAAAGCTAAGATTTTTCATTACGTATGCAAAGGTTGGTGGTTTCCTAGCATCAAGTTATGCTGGTTCTAAAGCTGTAGTGTCAGGTCTAAACCCTTACTAGGTGACCAAGCCTGGCCTGAGCTATCAGATAATGTCATTGACTGGGGTGACAGGGCTGGTACCTCATGCCAGTAGAAGTGCTTTACCTGAACAGCAATCTGGAACTGGTTAAGGGAGCGAATGTACTCCATGAGGACTGCTATGGTGAACTTATGAGGTGCTTCCTGCATGAGAAAACAAGTGTTATGGGAAACTTGCAGGGCCTTCCCAGACAGGGGGAAGTTCAGTCTCTTAGGAAAATAAGACAAGTCCTAATCCTGCCAGGAATGGTACTTCTTGCAGGCTGAATGACCAGCTGCTAAAGTTACTGCCAATCTCCACCCTGAACTAACTTACCTTCTTCTCTGTGAACACAGACAGAACATGGGTGTACATGTCAGATTGGTCGATGACAGCCTGTGTGCGGACAGGGCGCTTCAGGAGCAGGTTGCTTCTACTCTGGCCTGCTTCTACCACCTATGAGAGGGCAATGTTAGTAAAAAGCACCCCCACTTAGTACTGAACAGTGCAGGTTTAATGCAGGGGCAGTCAGGCAGAGCCTGACTTGGCCTGGTTCACACAGGGAATGCACTTATATGTGGCTACTGCTGTGGACATGCTCAGTAATAGGCAAGTTTATTTTAACTGCACTTTCCTTATGGAATATGGACTCTGCAGAGTGACTTCAAAAGTCACTGTAGCTAAGGATTTTACCTCTATGCCAGCAGAGAGCTATGTAAACACAGTATATGACTGTATTACTACAGCCTGTGCTGGACTACTGGCAGCAGCAGGACAGCGGTGGCAGAAGGTCACTGCTCTGCAGTTCCTGGACAGTTACAGATGGGATTGCTTGTGCAGCTCCCTCCTTGTGTCTTCCTCCTCCGCTAGCAGGAGCCCCTGGTCACAGGGGAGAAGCCTCTTCCCAGCACAAGGCTGAAGAGAGGCCTCAGGGAAGGGAGGCGACCTCTTGAACTGTGCAAAGCTCTAGGAGGCTGCAGCTGCCAGGGAGTGGTTAGTCATGGGGCAAGTCTGACCTTTCCTAGGAAGAAAGTGTCTTGCTTTTACCATGATGCAATCTGAAACTTAAAGGAGGTTTGCCTAACTCTGTAAGGTCCTGTAGTTAGTATGGTTTACCAGTGTATAGCTTTGCTCAGCTTCCAAGTACTTCTTGTATTCATGATTCAGTTTGTCAAAAACGGTTGCAATCACAGATAGCGATCCTCTTCCTGGCTCACTGAGCACTGAGGGGAAAAAATTATAAATTAATTCCTAGAGCACTACAACCTGTAGCTTTGAACTTACCTTTTCTAGAAGGTGATCTCTACTCTAAGCTTTAGTTTAAGTTTTAAAAGAATCATCTTTTCAGCCAATGCAGCTTTTTAATTAAAGGGAGGGGAAGGAGAGAGAGAGGGAACCTGGACTGTGCTATTCAGAACAAGTTGGGTATTCTAAGCTTCTGCTCTTCCACAAAACCAAGCCAAATTCCAAAGTGATCTGGGATCTCAATTCAAGCTAACAAAAAAAGTACTGAGTGAACAAGCAGTATTTCACTTGCCCTGAATCCCAGTAAAGCACAAAAAAATAACCCGCTTACTTTGTGAGCACACAGCTAGGATGACCATTTTGCATTCTTTCCTCTGGAGCAGGAAATCCATCAGTCTTCCTTTATCGGGCAGGAGGTTAACTACAGGCTCAAGCTTTACCTGAAGATTCCACAGGTAACCTTGATTTAAAGGAATAAAACAGCAGATGAATTTGAGTAGTATAAGCTAGAGAGCCAGACTTCTCCCTCTAAGAATAGTGAGTTCTCCTTGCCTTTCTAACTCTATTCTTTTAAATTGTACTAATTACCCCCCAAAGCTGTAATGATACACTCATACTCTATTGGGGGCTAGGACTGTTCATCTCCCTGAGTATAGCTCTTTAGTCGCTAGGTTAAGCTCCTTTGTGTGCTAAAGGTGGAAAGGAGCCCGTAACTCCTACTGAGAACAGTGGATTCTTAAATAGCTTACTACTCACCTTCACTTGCACTGATGATAATGTCAGGTTGGAAGACAATCCACGAGGAAGAATCTAAACGTTAAAGGTTTAAATTTTTTTTTTTTTCCACATTGATTCTAAGCTGTTGTTACTGACTTCATACCCCTTTACCCTCTGAAACAGCCTGTTCCTCTGATTCTTATTTCTGGGCCTAGCCCTCTTGTACTTGTGAAGATATGACTCCTGCCTCAGTGTCCCATACTTCGGTTATGATGCACACTCACTAAATCCACACACATGTCTAGTACAGTAGCATAGAGTACAGTAGCACTGAATTGCTTCTTAACAATTCCACAGGCAGCAATGCCTAGTGATAGCAAATTCTTTCACCTTAAAAATGTACATCTGTACAAGCCACTGAAGCTATAAGGGTTAAGACTAACGTACTTATTTTCTTGGTGCTTGTAAGAGGCTCCAAGATGTTCTAAGTCTTAGAGTATTTAAAGGATACAAAGTTTACATGGAATAGGAGACTGACTTGTCACTGAGGCTGGACCTGCAGAAAAACAGATATTAGGTGAAGAACAGCGGTACTGGGAGCACCTCTTTCACACTAACAAAGCATCAGCCAACAGCCTAAACTGCAAAGTGTGGATCACAGGTCTAGCAATCTTACCGCATGCAGGCAGCAAGCTACACCCACCCACAGTGCTAGCACCCAGGAGAAAAAAAAAAAAATCTGAGTGGGAGAAGGCAAAGTAAACTTTCAGCTCATGGTAGGTTGTGCTTTTTGCACAAGTGAAGTGATGTATGCTGAAGTATTCTGTCTCTAAAGCTGCAATTTCAAATGCATAAGTTTCCTTGTATTTATATGCAATCATTTCAGTTCCTTAAAGCAAAAGGCCTGCTACTACCCTCAAGATTAACACTAACCTTCACCCAGACTTATCCTTCCTTTCCATCAGCGACTTCAACACAGGAGAAGACCTATGTTAAAGATCTCCTGTGCAATCACTTCCTCCTGAAGGGTTGTCTTTACTGCAAGGCCACCCATTTCTGAGGTGCCAGGGGGGTACCTGTGATCAGGGGATTTCTAGATACTTGGAGCTTGAAGGTAACTTGCACAGCACACGTATCTCCTATTGCTTTAGTAAAGTGTGGCAGATAATCATGTGTGATGCAGGAAGACAGAGAGTTGCAATGTGGGCCTAACAAGCAGGAAATGCTTTTAAGCGCGGTTCATGCCGCAGTAGCTTTTATAGCTGTGGCAAACTTAGAAAATAAAAGACTAAGGCTGTAAAATTGTGAAAACTCTTCCCTGTAATGCTTCAGGGTACTAAGGGAAATACATGTCTTAAAGAGCAACTTTTTTTTTGTAGTGGGCATAAATCTGGGACAAGAACTTGGGTGCAATTCCTTGTTATCATGTTTCCTCCCTTTCTTAAATAGGCAAGAGGAGAAGGTCTGTAAGGAGACTCCTGCAGACCAGTGGCCTGTGTTACACCAGCTCTGGAAGTCAGAAACACGAAGGTTGTTAGGCTGCAGTTCTACCTGCCACAGGTATCTGATAGGGCTGTATTGACCGAGGCGGAAGCACAAACTGATGGATGGTAGTAGTCCCATCGAATTCTCCTTTTAGCTTGATGTCAAATATAACTGAAGTCTGAAATGGAAAATAGAAACTCTCCCTCAGTCTCACAGATGTGAATCTGCACCCAGTTAGAGGTATGAAGTTTATTTTTCACACTTCATCTTGTACTCTCCATTAAGTCAGGCTAGGTTCCCTGCTTAGTTTATGGATGTGAGGATAGAGGA
This sequence comes from Crypturellus undulatus, assembly GCA_013389825.1. NCBI lineage: Eukaryota > Metazoa > Chordata > Aves > Tinamiformes > Tinamidae > Crypturellus > Crypturellus undulatus. Next base: position 193,746 of record VWPW01021480.1, read on the forward strand.
GGAAATATGCTCTCATTTCCACACTCAGTTTTGTTAAACTTGGCTCACTAACACTTGTAAAAGCCTTTACGCAGTGGAAAGTCACTTCAATTTTGATGCTAATGAAACAAGATTGCTAGACTGAATAGGGTAGATAACAGTAATGCCTGGTTTGTCTACACATCTGTGTCTATACCCTGATTCAAATGCTGCAGGGCCCTTCTATATGCTGGCATCTAACCCAGAGCTCTTGGTGTGAAATATTAACTGATCCCCCCTGTGAGATATGTTGATCCAGCTCTCAATTATCTCCTGCTGGAGAGCTTCCAAAAAAACAAAAGCCTTTCTGCATTTTAAGTTGCAAGTACCGCTTCTAGCTTTCTAACTGCTGAGACTGCAGCCAAGCACATCTCACATGGGCTCCCTTTATGCATATGCTCATTTTAGGTCCTAGAAGTTTGAGCAAGCCTGGACCTTTAAAGAGAACTGATCACTCGAACACTTGTTTCTGAGCAGTTCCCAGGACTCATAATTTAGTATCCAACATAGCTGCCTTTTTGTACATGCCTTTAAAGCCTATACTGTGCAACAGTGGGATTATCATAGAGAATTAACAAAGTAAAAGGACTAAAAAAGAAAAAAGCAGATAGTGGGAGAGCGCCCTAATTAAGTTTAGACCAACAGTTTAAGGTTAGGCATTTTAATTTCTCCCTCTATGTTCCGCACTTTTATGTTTTTGTTCCTGCAGCTACTAGGGATTTTTTTAGTAAAGCTAAGCACCTGCAACAGTATTTTCCAGGGTTAACAGACCCAGTTAAGATCTGCCTATAACTTTTAAAAGTTATGGCATAAGAAAACATAAATCAGACCTCAGTGTCCTGATGATGTACTACCACCAAGTTATCCACAACATTTAGTGCAAACTTTCCTGTTCTGTTCAGCTTTAAAATATGGGTCTTCTTACAGGAGCCTTCCCTATAGAAATAATTAGAGATGAGAAGAACTAGTCAGTAAGCCTAGTTAAAGCAGAAACGTTGAAGTCTTGCACCGCTTCTATTCTTCCCTGTGCTCTTACCTGGGTAAGTGATAGAGAACTACTTCTGCTCCTGTGCTATTGGAAGTCCTCGAGTGATGCCTCAAATAGAGCACATAAAGCTGCCCATATCTAATGAGAGAACAGGATTAGGGCATTACTTTCACATAAAGAGCTAGGAAGGATATGAGACTCAGATCTCCTTTCTGCAGCACAGGCAGGAACTTGTCTTACCCTACTAATCACTCCCAGCCCTATGCCTTATGCTCAGAGGCCAGATAACTGGGTTAGGTGACCAATTAAAGCAGAAAATTGCAATACTGCTTGACAAATCGTATAAACCACATACCCTCTGCTCACGCAAGTTACACATTTAGGAGCAACCCTACCAGGACACCAGTTTAAAGACAAAGCATTCACAAGCTGGAAGAAAAAAATACAGCAGCTCCCTAGTTAGCTCCATCACCTTCCACCCACCCTGAGGCTCCTTCGGCTTCTTTGCCCTTTTGGGCAGACTCCTGCTGAACACCAGAGCACCATGATACAGTTACCAGCCTCTCTAAGCAGTCCCAGGCTGCTCTACTGTGCCCAGAGAGGGAAAGCTTGGTCAGGCAGAGACACGTACATCATAGCCAGCGCGATGTCTCTTTCAGAGAGGCTGAGCTTGGAGGACTTGGGTGCTGCAGGTAACTCTATCTCAAATTTAGAGAGCTTTGACATCGTTCCACTCTGTTACAGGGCAGCAGCAAAGAGAAAAAAAGAACAATAACAACAAAAATTAAGGTTAAGACTTAACGCAGAAATATCTTCACTAACCTTTAGTCATATGCTATATCAACAGCCTTGCCCTGAGGTGAACAGTGGTATTTATTATTACTTTTTTTTTTTTTTTAAATTGATACATGTTTAGGATCACACTTCCAAGCAGAAGTAGTTATGGTACTGTAAATTTAGCAGTATTACAAGATTCTACTGCAGTAACTTTGGCTAAGCAAACAAACAAAAAACAAATCACTAAAAAACTGTTCGCAAATCCCATTTACAGCTTGCCAGAAGATTTCTACCATGGAGGAAAACATCCTCCTCCTCTTCCTGGGAAGGAGAAACATCAACACCTCCTACCAGTCAGTCTTTTATTCCTGCTAACTCCAGAATCTGCCTTATACTCAAGAGAACACCCCTGCTCCTTCCTGAGGTTTCTTCTCTCCTCTTAGAATCACAGAATTGTTAAGGTTGGAAGGGACCTCTAGAAGTCACCTAGTCCAACCCCGCTGCACACGCAGGGTCACCTAGAGCACATGGCACAGGACTGCAGGTTTTGAAGATTCCACAGTCTCTCTTGGCAACCTGTTCCAGGATTTTTTCCCCTGGCAGAATTTATATTTACACACATTTCCTTAAGTGCCAAAAGCCTAAAGCTTCTACTGAGGCTCACTTACCCTTCTCATTAAATTATTCTTGAACATAAGGTATGAACACTACTCTATTTACAAAGATTATTTTGCTATAGCCCCTACCTACCTCAGGAAGTCTTTAAGAATTACCTCCTAAATACAGAATAAACTTTATCTGTCACTTACTGGCTGCAAACTGAAATCAAGCATCAGGAAGTGGGGAGCACAACCTGAGTCTTTGCAAGGAAAATAGTGAAAATCTAGTAAGATCCACCCAGCCACCTGTGCAGAGATTGTATCAAGATCCTGTGTCAAGATCCCTTGGTCCATATCATCTCACACCAGGAAACCTATTTAATTGAGTTTAATTAAAGAAGTCTCTTCCCTTGGACTACTGGAAGGAACCATTAATTTTTTGATAAATGCTGTAGTTTAGTTCCTCAGGTTTTAAACCATGTTACTGTACGATTAACTTAAAAATAGATTCTAGTTTTTACTGCACTGCTTTTCTGAAGAGGAAAAAAAAAAAAAAAAAGCATTTTCCCTATATTTTTAAATGCTGTCCACAGGGAAGAACATCAAGGGAAATAAATACTGTAAACTAAGCTCTCTCATTATTTGGACAGTTGCCATTTCTGATGTGCCACCTTTTTTTTTTTGTTCATTTTCAAATTTATCCATTTGCAGTTGAACGGTCATAGCTACAACCACAAGTAAAGATCCTTAATGCAAATGCCCATTTGGGAAATAGAAGAAACATACATACATACATATGCTCTCTTAAACACAGATGTGTCTCTTGAAAGATGCTTAATTTGGCAAATATCAGCACAGGAATCCTCCCCACTCCTTTCTCAAAGTCCCCTGCCCTGCTGTAGCTAGCTGTACTTCTTTTCAAAGCCACCAGAAAGGGGGACGTACTCTCTTAGGAATTAACTTCCAGGTTTTTGCTTTTTTTTCTTGCTTGCGCACACATGTAAATATATATGCACTTTTTCAAAGAATTCTAGGGAAAGGGACAGAATATTCAACTGAAGAAGTAGCTGAAAAAATGTAGTACACAAAGTTCAGAACCTATCCATTTACCTTGAAATAGAAGGGCTGCAAGACATTGCCAAGGACAGTGGTGGACAGAAGAATAACAGAGCTCTCCGGGCAGTACATATACCAGTTGACATTAATACTCTGATTTTTCAGAAGTTTTAAACTTCGTTTCTCTGGTAATACCTGGAAACAGGATTTAAACAATTATATTCCCATCAGGATTGCAACAGCACAAACACCTCATGTCCAACTGAACTTTAAGATCCTTCTCAGATTCTAAGGAGCTCAAGGGTAATGCTTCTTCCCTTGCTTAAGTCTGGGTATAACATCTGGGTATAAATGGAGAAAACACCTACAACTTTAGGTAACCACTTAGGTTCTATAAGTTCTGCAACAACTGTTTCCTTTTCCAGTCTCTAGTTTACTTTTTTTTAATAAAAAATAAAGAGAATCAGTTTATGTATGATCTTAGAGAGCTTCACTAATTTTTAAAACTCATTTATTTGTTCCTCTGACTTGCAGGGGTAATGTTCACTAAAATGCAACCTTTTTAGGTGCCAAGTATCTTCCACTCCCTGCTCCCCCAAATAATCAGGAAATAAAGCTTCATTTTTAATCATAATTTAACATCGGTTATTAGTAACAGCATTAAAATATTTACAGTATTAAATGAAACACCGTGGCATCGTTCCATGATCATTTGTATGTAACTATGCACAGAGTTTATAATATCCCTCACCATCATTATCAGAAAGGGCTATTCCTTAGACTTCTCCAAAAGCGCATTCAAAGGTAATTAAAATAAGAGCAAGGAACTCAAACCGTGGCATCAACACACGAAGAAGTTATTAATTTGCAGAATGATATCATTTTCTTATACTATTTTATTCTATCAACATTTGTTGAAAACTTAGCTGCATTTTAAGCATGCATTTAACCCCCTCATGAAATATTTCACATTAGATTTCAATGTTAATTTCCATACAACATTCTGCACACAATACAATCATTCTGTCTCTTTAACAGTTCATTTTCTAAATTTCAGGGCTAGAAAATAGGAGCTCAAAAATACAAGCTACAGACATCCAAATCTCCAAACATTTCTGTGTTACAAGAATTACTTGAACTACCTGGTAGAATTCAATTCCTTGGTCTGTGATGAAGACTATTTCTGTAGAACTTGTCCAGCAGAATCCTAGAATATTGGCGTTCTTGGTCTTTCAACAAGGAAGCAAACAGACAGTCTTTTACTTGGTTAAATCGAGTATTCAGATAAGCTAGTATAATTGAATGAGAGACCAAAGATAGTTCAGTTAACCAACCACTGAAGTTATTGCTTTTTGCAGTTAGACACAGAATATGCATCAGCTATTTTTAAAGATGACTCCTAGAAGTATGTATGCATAAAACTACTACATGACCAGTGTTTTTGGTGACATGAGAATTTTCCATTTATTATCTAGTCAGTTATTCTTCTCCCGCTAAAAGTCACCAAGTATCTTTTGGTGCCTTTTGGTTCAAACGGTATTACTAAGTCAACCAAATACTGGTTTGAAAAGCCTTTTCCTTCTGTTGCCAGAAATGAAGAATTGTAAGTGGAAATATTTCCCATGACTTCACCCTCAGCACTACCAGGAAGGCCCTGCTAGGATCTTGTACTCAGAAACATAATCACACACATAATGCAATGAAACACAGTCAGTAGAAATAAAAGAATCTTGGAAAGTCCCGAGTTTAAAAATAATATTGCATTGCCTCAAACTGTAACTCTCTTAGTTACAGGTTTGAAAGTTCCAAACAAATGCAGTGATAGTTAATAAGGTTGGTCCAAAATATTAAAAATGGAATACAAACTAATAACAGTTTACTATCACTTAGATTAGGGTACAAAATCCAAATTGTTATATGTCATATTAGTAAAATCATTGTACACTGTTTTCACGGAAACAGAACTTAGTTTCTCCTCCTCCAATCTTGACATTTGTTTTCTCCACAGCATTTCCAGTCCTTTCTAGGAAAGGATTAAAGTGACTCAGACCAGGATGATTTTCCAGATGTCGTTAACACTTGGCCATTAGCCTCAGTTCAGGTAGATAGTAGTGACTACATCTATCCTTTATTTCACAGTAGGCTTTTAGCCATTATCATCTCAGTTAGTTCTCTCAGAGTAGAAGCCATCAGGATAATTAGCCTCACTTAAGCATGACTTAAGCATGTAAACTTTGGACGCTGATTTAACATACCTTACATTCCTGCGTATATTCTAGCTGAGGGCTGTCTGGAATAAAATTCAAAAAATCCTGAAACAAGGCACATGAAGTATGTTACCAATTATGAAGCAAGTAATATTACAGAAAAGATAAAGGAGATAATAATAATGTAATTTATCAAATTATTTATGAGATAGATAAGTTTATCTTTTCCTTCCCCTTCCAAAGAGGGTTTTAGAGACATTAACTTTTCCAATTTTGTTACTATTGTTTTAAACTAGTGATATTAGCAAACATAATGTTCACTGCTGACTGTTCCAGGTGACCTGTGATAGAGGAATTTTTGCAAAAGCTGTTTTTACCACCAGAACTCCTTAGCTTTTATCTCAGAAGCTTCTGCTTTGGCATCAAGCACTACTAGAGCTCTAGCTCCTATTCCTGACCTGCAGAGTACAGGTTTCTTACCACATTCTTCAGAGTCCTCTGGACAGCCAGTATCTTATTTCCCAAGGAAAACTTAATGCATTTCACTTCTCCTTTATCTTCCATCCTGTATAAGAAGAAAGAAAATGTTGAGGAAATAATGTCTAAGACAAGTTTGTTGCAGAGTTAAGGCTAATGCAAATGCTCTTGAACACGATTTAAAAGAGTTGCTAGACAAGTTCAGGACCCAAAACTCATGCTGAAAGATAAAAGCAGTTCACTGTGCAGGAGGTACTACACATATTCATTACAGAAACATAGCTAAGTCCAGGTAATGTAAATTAGCACCTATAGTCACTAAAAACGCTCGGCTTTGTTTGCTTATGATGTGGAATTAGAAGGCTGGAAGTGTTCAAGTGCGTGTTCTCCAGGCTATTCAGTAAGCCTGCGATAAGCCTGTGAAATCCCCAAAGCAGCTCCTTTTCTTTCAGAACTACTCCTAACTGACACAAACCTACTCACCTCCCTCCTAGGATACATCTTCTAGATGATCTTTTGAGGTTAAAGATGGAGTAAGGGGATTTTCACAACACACACACAAAAAGAAAAACACACGCACTCACACAAACACACTCCACAACCACATTTACTCCTACTAGCCTCAGTACAACTGACATTAATATGATGGAACTACATGCAGGATGTGTAAGAAAGTTAAGACAAAAAAAGAGAGCTAGACAGTCAATCTGAAACACTGTAGATTCTATGTTGCCCCCTCAAGAAACTGGTGAAGTTTACTAAAGGTTTCTAGTTCCTCTGCATTGGCACCTTTCAGAATAGGCCCCACAACAGCTACTAGGTTACATAAACACACCTCAGCTACGAATTGCTGTCTCCATACCTTGAGTTAAGCAACTTTGAAGGAGTACTTCCTAGCACAAGGAGAAGCAGAAAGCAAATAGCCATCCCATTAACACAGATATTAATAAAAATGTTGCAAAGATAAAGTAGTTTCCCTGAAAGCACTGTTGTAAGATTCTAGGAGTGGAGGGAGTCTCCATAAGAAACAGGAGATATAAAAAGAAACCAAACAAGAATAAACAAGATACAAAATGCAAGAAGACTACTCCTAAGAAATAGTGTGCTTGAAGCAGAAGCAAATAATACAGAAATTATGGTTCCTCACATATATAAAGTTATTTTTTGTTTGGCTTGCTAAACTGCATCCTAGGATAAGTCATAGCTGCGTAGTAATCACAAATTAGTACCTGCCCTATTCTGTCACATTTACAGCATGTTTTTAATGAAATATTGCTGTTAAAATAAATTAAAAAAAAAAAAACAAGCCACAGCCTAACTTTCTTTCAGAAGACTACAGATTTACAAGGGCAGAGCCTGCCATGTTAACTGCAAGATGATGTCAAAAGCTGATGACAACTATTTATAATTTTTTATGTCTGAATTGTAGTATATCAGGATTAACAACCACATAATTCTAAGACCAGGAGTTCTATGCTCACATAACAAAGATGAAGATGCCTTACCTGAACGAGATGGGGTTTTTATCCTCCAAACCTTTAACAACAACTCCTGTAGCTCCACCAGATCGAACAGCAAAAACCTGCAACAGCAATTTAACAAGCATTTGTAGTTTACTCAAAATCATAGACTCGATATGCCCAATATAGCCTCAATATGCTCTTCCCCCTACAAGACACATTTTTTGACTGGACACAATTACGCAGATCTGTGAATTCATGCTAAGAATCACTGCTTTCAATTCCTTCCTCTGAAGGTCCAAGATTACTTGTCACTGATCTATGTAAGAAATAACCTAACGCTTCCCACAGAACAGCATCAAAGGAAGGGAAAGCTTTATAGCATACAGTGCCTCAAAAATTAAATTCAAATGGAAAAAAAAGAAAAAGGCATTCTCATGTTAGCACATAAGAGTTAAAATAAATCTTTTAAACCAGATAACTTTTTAGCAAATACAGCTATTTTTTTCATCCTCTATCATAAGCAGATACTTACCAGAAATTTTCAGTGCTACCAGACTCTGGCAGCAACCACCTATCATATTCATAATAATATTAAAATTGCACTGAAAAGGTCTGGTAGGCAAATTCTGAGTTACTGGGCAAGCTAAACATCAAAAAAGGAAAAAAAGTATAAGCTTAGTTGTGGGGGATTAAATTCATATTTTCCTCAAGTTAGGTATTAGTAAAAATATTCCGTCCTGAGACATCAAGGTATACTGTTTAAAATAATAAATAATAATTAAAAGTAATAAATAAATAAAAAGTAATGAAGACCCACCAGTTAGGTGGGTAAGAAAGGGAAAGGCACAACACACTGCCTCAAAGGTTTGATCTTGCCCAAGCCTGTTATTAGACAGGAATAGTTTAATAATAAGAGGCAAAACTGGCTATACTTATAGAGAATATTAACACTACTCATGAATACACTTACTTACATTTACAAACATAGTACAACTGCACATACAGCTGCATAAAACCTGTTGGAGTAATATTGTTTGTTGAACTGGAATAAGCTTACTTAAAAAAAAAAAAAAAAAAAAAAAAAAAAAGCTAGGCAGATTCATCATAATCATAATTATGCCTATAGAGGCATTAACACAAATCAGGTCTTAGACTAAAAGGTATATTATTGTGTAGCATAAGCCATGCTACTAGAGCAACATGCTCACACAGAAGCACAGGATTGCAAGGCTCCACACCATAAGCAAAACCACAGCCTCACTAGAATGATAAAATATTAAATTTAAACATTTATTATACTGCTTGTAGACAGAGTAATGAAGGTAATGCTGTCTTAAACTTTTATTTAAACATTTTAAGTTAGTTATTTGGCCAGTTATCATGGAATGAACAAAAAGCAATAGAGGAGATGAGAAGGATGGATGTCTCAGAAGGTTGTTTGTGTGGCAGTCACTGAAAAGCTGGCCACAAAGATTTGGGAAATTTTAAAAAAAAAAGTTTAAGGTAGAAAAAAAAAAGAGAATGACAATTACAACTGGAAAATGTTTGTTTTAAATGAGCTCTTAATATTCAGTTTTAAATTTCATCCACAGCTAAATACAGTGTCGCCAGACAAGCACATTTAAGCTGTCATATTTCAACTGTCCCTGAAAACATGGGTAAAGGATTATGGATTATGAAGAGAAGGAACACCACTGATTCACAACAGAGAGTAAGAAACACATCCCTCAACACAACACTGATTTTTTCCATAGCTTGCCTGAACATATCAATGCTGTGAATGCTTAAGTTGCGGAATGATTACAGGAAATATATGGGATTCTTTCTGTTGTTTAATTGAAAATCATGATGTTCAGCTGCAGATGCAGAGCTTTTAGGTATACCCAGTCAACTGTTTGGGAGTTCATAGGGATGTGGATGCTAAGAAGAAAGAAGCTTAAAAGAAACTAGCCAGAGGAGGGGGGAAAATGGAAAAAAAATAAAAGCACCCATTCAGGTTTGAGCCACAAGTAAAGCTTTAAAGCTACAGGCTATTCAGAATAGAGGGAAAGAAAAAAAAAAAAAGAAAAAGGAAAAAAAAAAAAGAAAGAGGCCACATCCTGGAAGAATTCCAGAAAGCCCTTATGATAGATATTAACAACATAGTAGATGAAATCAATAAAATAAATGTATCCTTATAGGAACTGAGACAAAAATAATCTTTGCCTGCCAAATGACAGGTTCAGAGCTAACGATGGCCCTCTGGCAGGAATGGATGCTCCAAAGTTGGGACTCGGAGCAAAGGAACCTCAACAGGAGAGAAAAAAAAGAAAGAAAGAAAAAGAGTGAGCATGCCCCCAAGCCCTGGCGTGACAAGGAGAGGGAAGGAGAAACGCTGGGTGCGGGACGGACGCTTGAGACGCGCGCAGAGGCCGCCGCTCCCGGCGCCGGACCCCCTGCTTCCAGCGCCGGCACGAGGAGCGCGGCCGGGACCGGGCCTGGCGAGGCGCCCTCCGCGCGGCCGCGGCGCCCACCTGCTTGTTGGCCTCGTCGAAGAAGACGCAGTTCACGGGGTTGGCCTTCTCGAAGTGCACGGGCCGCGCGCACAGCGCCAGGTAGCAGCCGCCCTCGCTCTGCCGCTCTCCTCCTTCTCCGCCCGGCGCCTCTTCCTCCGGCGGCGCCTCGCGGCTCATGGCGGCGGCGGCGCGCGACCAACGGCCACCAACGGCCACCGACGACCCCCGGCGAGCGCGCCCGCCCGCTTCCTGTTTACACCGCCCGCCCACGTGACGCGGCGCGGCCGGCCCTTAAAGGCGCAGGGTGGAGGCGGCCGGGCGCGCGCGCGCGTAGCCGCCGCGAGAGGCTCCTCCCTCCTCCCTCCTCCCCCCCCCCCCCCCT
>VWPW01021480.1:204379-215139 GCA_013389825.1 Crypturellus undulatus
CCTCCCTCCTCCCTCCTCCCTCCTCCCTCCTCCCTGTCATGGCGGCGGTTGGGCGCGGCGCGAGGCGCTGCCGCCTCCCGCGAGGAACCCGGCACGAAGAGCTCGAGCTCGTGGCGACTCTGGCCCCGGCCGCGCTACCGGCGCGGGAGCTACCAGCCCGCCTCGGCGAAGCACCCGCCGCAGGCAGGTGTGGCGGCTCAGAGCGGTACACCTTGAGGTACAGGAAAACCTGGGTGCTGCGGGAGCCCAGGGAGAGGAGGAACTGAAGAACTGAACACTTTTTTGTGTAATGCCTCCGGAGAAAAAAAAAATAAAAAAAGAGAGAAAAGAAACAGAGAGAGAGAGAGAAAAAAAAAAGGAACTAACTGCTTCCCCACCTTTGCCTTTATGCTGATTTGCTTCTGCTTCACCTTGTATTTTCTAAAATGCTGAGGATAGCGATGCCGCGGTTCAAGCCTTTTAAATGCGTTTTAGCAACTTTCGTTATAAAACGTATCATAAAGAGAACTTATACTTTTATACTTTAAAGGCTCCTTCTTGCGGGAGTTACCAGTACTAGGAAGGCATTATTTATGCTAATAAACGCTAAAATCCAGACTGCCTCTCACTCTTTGTGCTGACTTCTTATTTGCGCCTCAGTTTGGACAAGCAGCTAGCAGGGGTGCTTGCTGGGAGCAAGCCTTCCCCTTAGGGCGAAACGCTGTGGGCTCATCACCAGATGCCCACTGCTGCCTGGCCAGCACGTGCCGAGAGGGATGAAGGGGAAAAAGCAACACTCCTGGGGAAAACAAAGCCGTGCAGATCGCACTACTGGAGCTCTTCAGATGAGACAGCAGCGATACAATCTAGTGGAGGAAAAATACAAGTGCAAGGACCTCTTTTTAACACAGCATCTTACAAACAACTGCTTGCTGACCTGTGAGCCACTTGCACCGAGCTCAATAATTTCACAGTGAAGGAGAGCAAGGAAAAGCAGCAAGCTGTTCGTTCTGCCAAACCTGTCCTGCCTGATCAAATAATTACATGTTGACGAGAGAAGACCATTACATCCAGGGAGTGCTGATCACTGTCAAGCTTAACATTCTTTAGAAAATACTCACTGTGTATTAGCCAAAAGTTTAGTTTATGCAAAGTCAAAAATTAAGAAGCGATACCAGTGCTCAACTTTCTACTATTTCCTTACAGGACAGTATTTCCTCTAGCACACAAGTGGAATATGCACATAGCAAAAAATTGAGGTGGGGGGAAAACCAGCCACTGAGTAAGTGACAGTCCTGGAATTGACCATTACAACAGTCACAACCTCAAAAGTTAATGAAACCAATGTCTAGGATTTTGACCATGAAAATCTAGATTTAAAAAATTAAATACTTAAAATTAATTTAAATTTAATTTTAAAATAAATTAATTTAAATTTAAATATTCTACTTCACAGAAGTCATGAAAAATGCTTGTTTTAGAGGTTTTTTTTTTTTTTTTTCTTCTTAATCTTTTTTATTTCCTTCGGAATTTTTTTTTTTTTAATGTTTTTTTTTTTTAAATGTCTTGTGTTTGTTTTTTTTTTTTTTTAAAAAAAAAAAAAAATTTTTTTTAAAGTTTTTTTTTTTTTTTTTCCCCGATCACTAAGAATTCCTGAGGAAATTTTAGTGATGGAAATGAGCAGTTTAGGCAACTTTGGCAACTTTTGCCAAGGAGAAACAGACAGGCCCACTGGCTTTAAATCTACAGAACACTGTAGAGATCAGTATTTCTTGGTTAAGTCGATTGTAAAGAGATTTTTAGGAAGGAGGGAAAAAAAAAAAAAANCAGAGCAGCAACTCAAGTCCCACACTGCCACTTTATCTCAAATGAAGATCTACTCCACTCTCACCCCAGTTCTTTCTGCTCTTTTTTATTCCTCTCTTATTTCTGCTGAAAACACTCTTCTTCACAATTTACTACAGAGCAAATTCTTTGTCCAGCAACAACATTAGCAACTGATTTGGAAACAACCTTTTCCCCTACGAAACCAATAGTAGAGTTAGAATATGATCATGCTTTTCTTTTAAGAAGCCTATCTTGACAGTTTGAAAAGACTGATTATATTTAACAAGAATCCACAGCGCCTCCGTATTCTTCTGTTCTTTCCCTTGTGCTAAGTTATTTTTGGCAACTGTTTCAGGCAGTCATTAGGAGAAGTTTTGTCTCTAAAAAGACTTAAGTTCCTCTATTTAGGAGAGTAAGGGGCAAAAGGCAACATGACTTTCTAATTCAAAAACAGGGAACAGTACCTGTGTCCCAGATATGAAAGGCACAGAAGGTTATTTAAAGTAGCTATCGAAACAGTGAATCATTCATGTTATAATGAAGTCACACCCTAACAGCACCTTGTTGTGTTGAGAATGATGACCAATGCACTACTTTTATAAAGAAACAGGCAAAAAAAAAAATACTACAAGCTCTTTTTACTTTGCCATCAGTTTTCCAATAGAAAAAAAAATTACTGTCACAGCACACTGTGAGAACGTCACGCCTAGCACCACTATATTCTGCTTGATAAAGATCAGCAGCAGAAAGAGCAACCCAGAAGTTAAAAAGATAATCAGAATTTAATTCCAAACCATTGTGCTACATTAGTTCATCTTTAAATATGTTGGAGAGAGACTCTGCTAGATTTTTAGAGCTTGATAAAATTACTAAAGTGTTACACACAAACATTCAGAAAAAAACACTGACATTGAGATTAAAAGCATTAAAGAGACAAATGATTTTGAGATTTGTGCACCTGTACGCAAAAAGGTTTTTTTTAATAATTCTGATCAGGCTTCGTTCTCATAGCCTAGGACTACTTCCCATGTGCAAAAGAATGATGCTCTACTCTGAATTCCACCGTAGGCTACAAAATTAAGAGAGAATCACTTTTGTCTTGCACCAAGTCCTTAGACCTCTGTGTTAAAAATGACACTTGCTCTTTGCTACACAGCTCGGTGACAGCCCTCAGGATTTCCTGGTGCATCACCACAGGCATCCTCTGCTGCTGGTGGTTTCAAATCCCTGTTTCTCATGGAATACCCTATTTCATTCACAGAGGTAGTTTGTGCTACACTCCCATTTACTTTAAATTAAAAAGTCTAGATTCTTGCATATAAAGACATTGTTTTGTTAAATTATCATTTTCACCGTATGACGGCAGCCCCTAGTTTCACTTTTCATTTTGCTCTGGGGAAGAAGGACAAAAGGCTTAACTGACATTGTGCCTACACGCACTTTTTAAACTAGCTTTTCAAGGAGCAATAGGAAAGAGAATAGGGACTCTGCCAGGGTGCTTTCCCATAGATACTTTAGACACTCTAAATTTAAAAAAAAAAAAAAAAAAAAGAGAAAAAAAAAAAACAACCCAAGACCAAAAAAACACACATAAGCTCCAAATCATGCAAAATACGACCACCTCGGCTACATTAGTCACATACGTTACTGGACAGCTGGTGAACAGCCACGGAGGCAGCGACATTCTATTCTCACAGTGCTAGCCTCACTTGTGGGCTAAATTAATTAAAACAAAACAAAACCAAAAACACTGACGCATCACCAAATGCTTGCTGTGTTTTCCATTTTGGTATTCGAAGTCAACCACGCTCTCGACAGGGGTAGCTGACTTTAACCACTGCACCAACACAGTTAGAAGCAGCAGACGTGTGTTTCTTCTTTAGCAGCTATGTGCAGTGCTATTCACCACAGTTAGGCGGGTCCCCATCACTTGGAAACATAGACACTTTCTTTCCATGTTTCTGCACGTGATCTTCATTCATCTTCTCCAACGCTTCAATCTAAAAATCCAAAAAAACAAAGCCATTCTAAGATCAAACCATGCTTGCACTGGGGCCTTTCCAAATACTGTTGAAAGGTAGATTTAAGTGACTGACCACATATAAAATATTTCTATTTCAGTGATTCAGTCAAATGTACGATGATGCAATATGCTTTTTAAGCACAGCTTGAAATACACTTTTTCATGATTTTGTAGAACAAACAGTACTCCTTTTCCTTAAGTTATATAGCATGAAGCTATAAGACAAGATGTTTTGTCATCTTCAACTATATTCCCCAATGTGCAAGAGAAGCCCTTTCTCCAACTCTGAACACCTTTGCTCGGGCAATCCAATTTACTTGGAGAAATTCCAAGTAAATTTAACATTACAAACCCATTGCCATCATTATCAGAGAAAGGAAACAGTTGCACTTAAATGTTTTGCACAGTGAAGGTATCATGTTCTAGAGCTTATTTTGATCTTCAGACTTGTTCGGATTACTTCTTCTTGCACTCCAAGGGAGATAGGTTTAAGTTTCTAGATACCAAAATTTAAGTTTGAGGTTTTGAAAAAAGAGATGCAGAATGGTTACTGAAGTTATAAACACTAAACATACTAACTAAATTGAAAAGTTAAAGAATTACAATAGCTGATAGCTCACCAAATTAAAGTGTTAAACACAAGGAAAGTTATACCTCTGCCTGGAAGTCCACTTCATTGTCAGCTGTAATATTTAAATTCGAGACAGCATTGAAGAGTTCACGCTCATTAAGTGCTTCTGTCACACCTCCTTTCTGGAAGAACTGTTCAATACAAAAAGAATACATTAAACAGTATTGTTAGTGCGCATTAGCTTTCCTTCTCCTTTCACAAATTACAATTGCTACTTTTTAGTGTGTTTTCATGTTTGTGACCTACAGACAAGATAAAAATTGAAATAAGTATTCAATGTTAGTAGTATTACTTTACTCATCTATAGTTTGTTCTCCTTAGAGGAACACCATTCAATATGGACAAATTTCCAAGACTGACCTCACACACAAGTAGTGATGATCATTTTAAAAATAAAAAGCTGAAATGGTTTATTTTTATATTCGCTTTGAACTGAACTGATGTTGTTTTCCCTGGAAAACAGCGTAAGAGCCGGCTGTCAGATGGAGATGTCCTACCTGGGAAACGTTCCGGCAGTCTCTGAACAAAAACTCAAGCCCATGAGGATGGGTTGGCTCCACAGACTGACTGACATCAATAAGCCACACCTATGGTCAGAGAGGGATAACAACTCGTTTGTATTAATGTTTTACAATAAATAGAACCTTTGCTTCCCACATTAAGCATACACTACCTTTCCCTCATGCCAAAGCATGTTGTATTCACTCAGGTCAGCGTGGACCAGATTGCACTCTTTGTACAGCTGCTGCATCATCTGCAAGGAACCAATTCAATGGAGAAAACAAATATGTATGTTCCAATCAACATTGTCTGCACTAACACATTGTCTGCATTAACAAAACAGGCCATATCCCCACCCCGCCTTGTATCATTTTTTTCAAGGCTCCAGTAAAGCTTCACTCAGGCAATTGCAGTTTTAGTAAACCCCCTGCAGATTTAAGCTTTTATCACTGAACGTACTCCTGGCAAGTCAAAAGAATCTTAATAAATCTGTGTTTTCCCCCCACCCCTTACATACTTTCTTGTTTATTCTAAGTCACTCTTTAAACATCAGTAAAATAATCCCGTGGACTCTGTATCTTTAAAGTGTCGCAAGCGTCCCGAAAAGTACATAGATGTCAACTTGTCCCTTCAGTTACATTCCTAAAAGGAGATACAAGCCATACTGGAAAAAAAAATAAAAACAAAAACCAGCAGTCTTACATTAAGAACCTGATAGTAAGCCTTTTTCATATCTTCACCACTAAGTTTTACATCCTTTAGTTTAGGAGCTGGGGCTTGATCCTGGCCAATGAAAGACATAACCAAGACATGTTTCTTAAGGATAACCACTTGAGGACAAGGAATTCCTGCATTTTGCATTCTGTAAACAGAAAATAGACAATTAAAATATGTATTTTTTTAAACACACACAAATATGTTTGTGTTTATACGTATGGGTATACACATACATAAATTCTAGTTCTTGCTTACTCTTTTGCAATCTTAAGATATAAAGAGTTGTGTGAGCAATTTGATCAAAAGAGTCAACTTTTTGTCAAATTGTCAAAAGAGTCAATTGATCAAGAGAGTCAGAATTTTTTTGACTCTTTTGACAACTTGACTCTTTAGACAATTTGATCAAAAAGAGTCAGAAAATAGTCAAAAGATCTATTCAATATTTCACCTAGCATAATTTGGATCTTAAAGTGGTCATAGAAAAAGCTGTCTGAAAACTAACTGCCTTTAGAGCCAGAACCAGATAATATCATGGACTTGTGAGCTACCAAATCTCAAGTTATTTATAACTCATTAAACCATCAGAAACTAGAAGCTTATTCAATCTATGTATGTCAGCTCTTAGATTTACTTAACTTCACAAAAAAAAAAAAAAAAAAAAAAAAAAAAAAAAAAAAAAGACTTCAGGACTTCTACCCAGTCCTACAGTAGTTGAGTTCCCCATAAACAGAGAACAGGAAACTGATAAGTGTTTGATAACTGCATGTCTTTGTACCTTGTCAAGTTATGCATTTCCTTCTCAGCCCACATACGAATAATCTTACGAGGATTCAATTTACTGAAGCGGTCTTTAAATCTGTAGTCGTCTTTAATGTATTTGTCACGGTTCTTGAATTCATTGAGGGTTGTTTTAAACACTTTGATAGCACATTCTGGAGGTATAACTTTATCTTCTTCATTTGTACTTCTGATGGGAAAAGTCAAACGTATAACAAAGTTAATCATTCACTCGCACTTTAACGCAAAGATGCAGTGATTTTTAAGTGTAAGAGAAGAAAAGCTCTGATTTTGTATCAAGTTTGAAAGTCGATTCAAGTTAAATCTGTAAGAGTTCTATAGTTATGTTTAGATCTTGTATGTCTAATTTTTGAAATTTTGATTATATGCAGTTTACCAAATAGTTATTAGATAATTTACTAATTAGATAATTCATATTTTTAAACAGATTATCTGTATTGATTCTAATTAGTACTAATGTATTTTAAATAAGGGTGTTAATCACAATTTCTTAGTCTGGAGTCTGACACAACTTCTAAAGGGCATAGCATTCCAATGCTGTTCTTGAGCTACTCTAAAAGCAGAAAAAAGAACACCTCCACTGAACTGCACAGGTGGAGGTGGGAGCTGATAAAACAGTGATTTGTATAGAAAGCCACCCTCAGGTGAACAGAGATCATTATGACAGCTCCCTAGGCTTGAGGAAAGTCACTCAAAAGAGTTCCTCAAAAGCTTTAACAGATCTGTGTTTATAGAAAAAGTTTTGAACAGCAGTGAATTTGTCTCCTTTCATTAAATATCTTCTAGGGAAGAAAACTGTAACATATTCTGAAAAAAAAAAATAAAAAATCACTGTGTACATTAATAAAATGTCAAATTTCGGGACAGAGATTAAAAAGGCAGAATGTTTAGAGTATTTTGTGTGGTTTCCCCTCTTAATATCCTATATGTATATAGTCAGTTAAGACTCATGTTGGTAACAAATAATCTGTTGATAACAAATAATGTACATACTTTCCTCCATATGCATGAAAAACAACAGATTCTTTTCCCGTGCTGATGCAGCCTGTAATGGTCTCTAGCATCCCAGAATTGACCATCTTGTATAGAAGTAAGCGTGTCTTAGGATCCACTGCTTTCTCCTACAATCGTGAAATGAATATTCAATTCATTAAGGTTATTAATGTAAAGCAGAAGGATTGCTTCAGAGCATTTCTATACTGCAGATGTGGTGTTCAACTGGTCACCTCATCTTCCTGTTACGACTACCAGACCAGTCTTCAGTTGTTACACAAAATAAAGGATATAAAAAGCAATTAGAAACATACAGCAGTGGAGTGCTCCTTTTTTTCATGGAGCCGGGCGCTTCGACGCTCCTCAGAGTACGCATGCTGCTTTAAGGCATTGAACACTTGATTGGACAGCTTTAAGTCCATCCCAATTCCATCACCGACCTGGAATTCTGGTGCAAACTGCAAACAGATTAAACAAGATTTTAAGTGCTATTACCCTTTGCCTCTCCCCCACAAAAAGTAGAAACATAAGATACATAGTACATAAGTAGAAGTTGCTTACTCTGTTCTGCAAAAACTTAAGGTAAGTTACAATCTGAATGACAGTGCTCCTCAAAGTGGGTTTCATAGAGGTTAAAGATACATTTCTCTAAAATCAGAATTCAAAACTCCACCTCAAATAAATGATATGAGAAAACTTAACATCCTATAAAAATACCACTTGCAGCTGTACCAATTGAATTAAGGCAAGTTTAAAGGATGGATAAACAGATTGGAAAATTGTATACCAAACAACTGTCAAAATAAGTTGCTTAGGTGAATGTGTAAAACAAATTCAAAACATTTAGACTACATGATGGCTGGGGTTTGCAAGAATAACCTTGATGCTTTACTTGAATAAGTACCAAACTCACTGGTAACTTTTCTTTAATCAGAAGAGTTTTGTGCAAGTTCATGAGTATTCTCATTAGCTTAACAAATTTAACATTATATTTAACAACAGTTAACAGTTGACAACATATTAAACAACAGAAAATGCACAACCCAAATTCCTAATTTCAATAACTAATCCAAGCATGACACTGTCTTCATTTCATAGGGAAAAACAAACAAAATTCCCCCTCAGAAAGCAATAAACATTTGCACCAACACTAATTCTTTGATTGAATTACAGCATTCCAAGCATTTTGTAAGGTATATTTCCATATAAATAATACACAAATACACACAGCAAGTTTTCTGAAGTTTCACTTACATTTTCCATGCGAGCAGTGTTCTTTCTTCCACATACTACTTCATCATGCTTAGTAGTAATGTCCTTTCCCTTGCCTATGAAGCCCTTCTTTGGAGTAGTAGTAGGTTTATCTGCCAGTAACGAAAAACTAACTCAAAATTTGTATCAAGTAAATGTAACTAAAGTGCAAAAAAAGACTACTTTAGATGTGTGATCTTCGCACCATTAGCTCCTCTCATCCTAAAGGTGTCAACTTCTTTCACTGCTCCTGCCTTCTCTGGGGTGTCAATTTTTGTCTCCTTACAGCTGTAATATTCCATATGATGCACAGATGTCTGATACAGACTCTAGCTAGATACAGTGACAAATATACATATGCCACAATACAGCTCATATATGATAATTATTAGTTTAGATTCATTCACTGACACCAGAACACTAGAAGAAATCTGAAGTTACCAACCTAACTTCCTGCACTGCACCTTACAGCCAGGTGACCCGTTTTCTTTACCATCAGTCTCCTCACATTCAGGATATCCAAGCATGGCATTTTCTTAGGTCTAAATATGTAACAGGACATTTCTGTATTGTTTAGGATTACTACACACCTGCTCTATAGGGATCATGACGGGTATCTTGCCAGTCAACCTCATCCTCTGAGCTGTCACTGTCAAAGGGATGCACCTTCCGATAGTTTTCAAAGGATATGGAAACTTGAAAGAAAAACAAAAACACACATGTTTGCATTTGTCAGGGATTCAGTGCTTTCTCACAGCTCTCTCAACTTAAACAGAATGCCATAAAATGCCTCCAAAGCAAAGATACGCCTTCAGCAAGTGTACCTTTGCTATCTCCATTGAACTTTTTCTCCTCCCGCCGAAGCTGTGCGTCATATTCCCTGTCAAATTCCATCTGCAGCATCTGAGCTAGCATGAGGTCACTAGACGTATCAATATTTTCTCCTGTAATAAATGGTCCTTCAGCAACACTGCGTAATGCAAAAGGAATTGAAACAAAAACTTAGCTCAGAACAGTAAGTGAAACACAAACACCACTTTAACTCATTACTTTATACAAAAGAACTAATGCAGAGCTGCATAGAAGCAAAAGGATCTAAACTTAACAGAATTAAACTTAATAGATCTTAGAAAAAAATATCTAAAGAATAGGATACTCCTTTACAGTGGAGTCACTGTAAAGGTCACTCCTTTTTAGTGGAAAGGTTACCTCAATGTCTCTATTTACACTTCTGTAAGAAGCACCTGGTTCTCCTTTCAAGATGCCACCCACAAAAAGGAAGCCCTAAACCTGAACTCAGTGCCAACTTGCTCTGCCTCGCAGGAAAGACCATGGGCAGGAACCTGTGTATGAGCTTAGGGCTAGTTACCTCTCGGCTTGGGTTTTGGCCTTCCAAATACGCACAGGGTGTAAGCAGTAGTGTACATGAACAACAGGACAGGCAGTTTGCAAAATAAACTAGCACACTCCCAGCAAGAGCCTCCAAAAACGAAAAAAAAACCCACAATTTTGCCAATGTTTCCCAAAACACAGCTTATAGATTGCCCTGAAGAAGGCAGGAAAGCAGCCCTGAGCGCACGAGGCAGCGCTTTAACAGACTCTGGCAGGCCGCAGGGCGCCCCGGCAGCCCCCGCCGCGCGCCCAGGGCCCAAACTTACGCGGCCGCTTCGGGGAAGGCGGCACTTTCCTCTTCGAGCTGCAGCTCCTTGGCCAGCTGCTCGCTCATCACATCCGCGAGGGAGCACGACATTGGCGCGGCCTTCGGTGCCCCCCACGGACACTGCGAGACACATTGAATAAAGCGATAAGAACATATATATATATATGTGTGTTTTTAATGTGCCCCTCCCCCGGCGCACACACCCCTTCCCCCTCCCGCCCCGCTCACCTTGCTGGGCCACGCGGGGCCCGGCCCGGCCTCGGCGCGGGGCGGGGCGGCGGCAACTCCCACCGGGTCCATGGGGGCGGCGGCACCGGGACGAACCGGGGCGAACCGGGCCCACAGGGCAGCGTCGCTCGGGGCGCCGAGCCCTTCCGGGG